>JACDJE010000009.1:3696989-3746367 GCA_016647715.1 Pavo muticus
TAGAGGGAATGGTTTCAAGCTGTGCCAGGGAAGATTCAGGCTGGATATTAGGAAATACTACTTCTCTGAAAGAGTGGTCAGGCACTGGAATGGGCTGCCCAAGGAGGTGGTGGAGTCACCGACCCTGGAGGTGTTCAAGGAACGTTTGGATGTTGTGATGAGGGATATGGTTTAGCGAGAACCATTGGTGATGGGTGGATGGTTGGACTGGATGATCTTGTAGGTCCTTTCCAACCTTAGTGATTCTGTGATTCTGTGATTCTGTGACAGTTCCTCACCAGGGAGAATGGGTCGCACATTAAAAACACATAAAAGAGACCTACTGTGCAAGTCAGCCAGAACCAGTAAGGCTGCATTTTGCTATGTCTTACAGATTTCTACTCATTTCAGAAGCATACCCTAATGGTATTGCCATAGATATGTACTGAACCTTGCCATAGGTTCAGTATTCACTGAACTTCCCAGCCTGCTGCTGCTAGTTTTTTCCCACCTTTCCTTTAACTCCACTCTCCCTCTCTCCACTTCTTGGGCTGCACATCACTACTGTGTACACACAGATGATAGGACTTACTTACAAGGGTAAAACCAGACTGAAGCATAGGAAGGGACCATGCTACCCATTAGGCAGCCCAATGGCTCACCATGACTATAGAGGGATAACAGGACTGTCAGAATAGGTGACGTGAAAGTTTGTCTCCGTTTCCAAGTTTTGTGAAGAACAAACCTTCACCTATGCTTGGGAGGAGGACCCAGAAGGGCGGTTGCAGTTGGATAAGGCTGTTTAGACTGAGCAGAGGGGAGAAACACAAATCTTCCTAGTCTCCCCTATATGGAGCACTTCTGAAAATCCCAGGCAGAACAGAGCACCAGATGAGAGCCACATGGTGTGATCAACTGGTGAAAATCTTTTCTGTGCCTCTGCATCTCTCCTGCAGGGCACCTGAATACCAGAGATTCATGAGCGTTTGCAAAGGATTTACTTTCCCAGCATATCATTCTTGAGATAAGCATAAAAACTTAAAAAACATAAATTTCAGCTGTCCCCTTGTTACCTCCGCACGCACCTTGGATTCTTCAGGGTCTTCTCAGCTGTCGACAAAGAAGCTCTTCTGCTTTAGGAGTGCAGAAAAATCAGGGTTGTTACTGACCTCATCAGGTTGTGAGATACGAAGAATTCTTGCGATCATCGTCTCTATCCCTATAAAGCAGCTATAGTGCTAGCCAAGAACCCGAGCCTGTGTCTTTTCATCTGCCTCATTAGATATTTTTTGGAGCTTTTCAGTGCTTGTGCAGCTGGAAGATAGCTAAAACAGTGCTGAGAGGGGCCATGGGTCTCTGGGTTTTGCAGTCTCAGCACCCATGCAAAGAAGACCTGACATAGACGCTGGCAATCATGGGTGAACCTTTCAAAGGAAATGGAGACACGTTGGGAAACTCTCAAGAGAGCAAAAGAATGCTTCCAGACAGTCAGGTGGAACAGCCTGCTGGCTCCATCAACCTGACGGACTTGGCAGCCTCTCCGGCTCCAGCTGGCCAAGATCCTGGAGTCTGCAAAGCCGAAGGCAGAATTACGGAATTATTAGGAGAAAACAGATAGCTGCATCTGCTTATACCCAGTGATACACACATTACACAAACACATATACACATATACATTTATACACATCATGGAGTCAGCAGTGTCTCCCCAGTAGCCCTGCAGGATATATGAATTTCTAGCAGGACTTAAACCCCTTTGTCTTATTCTCTAATGACTAAGCTGGTGTCCATGTCAAGCATGCTAACTCCACAGAAGAGCTCTGACATCTTCCTGGAAAAGACTGAAAGATGTATTTTTATTAGTTTTTGTAGAAGAAACACTGACTAAATGCTCCTATCTGAAGCTTGCCCAGCAGCCTCACATTCCCTGGGTTCCTCTAAGTCTGAATCCTCAAAGCCTTTCTGTATAGCAGAGGCCAAATCCCACTTCCAGCCCCAGTCTGGGCGCCAGGCTTGCTTGCTAGGCTTTAGGCTTCTTCAGCCTAGAGAAGAGTTCCTGCTTACGTCAGCAGTAGCTGGCCAAGAGAAAAAGAGAACAATACAGCCTTTATAAATTAACAATATTTCAATTTACTGTAATTTATGCAGTATTTAATGTTCTTCAGAAGAAGAATCTGTCCTCTGGGATCCTTGCCTTTTCTATCCTTTCTTTCTCTTCCATCTCCACCTTTTCATTCCCACATCTTCCATCTTTCTATGTTTTTACCTCATCTTCATTCTCCTTTCTGCATCTCATCCCTTCCAACCAATCCAACTATTTTTCTGATGGCTACACTCCTATCCCTACTGCTACTATATCTGCTAAAATCACCAACAACGGAACATCTAGCAGAGATGCGTTCCAGAGCTGTGGAAAGGAATGTATGGAGTAAAGAGAGCACGACTGGAGGGGCTGGAGTACTGGAATACACAAGCAATGTAATGGGCAGCACTGGTCAGGTGTACATGCTCCATTACATGCAAGGGAGAGAGATCACTTCCAGCAGTGGCTGAAAGACTTCTCTGCAGCATTTCCACCTGTAACTGTCAGTCCCAGAGAAATTATATTTCAAAATCAGAAGGAGAAAAATAAGTAGAGAAGTGTTTCGTCTCTGGAGTGTTAGATATTTGATCTTATCTGGAATGAGTGTGTGTGTACATGTGTGCATACGTCACTGTTGTTATTTTATGAAAGAGTGCTGTTATGAAACTTCCCGTTTCACATAAATCTCCCTTTTCAGACATGTGGTCACTGGTTTAGGGAATATTTACTGTTAAATGCCTCAGTTTTTGCAGACCCAACTTTTCTTGGTTTCATTCTCAAGACTACTCAGTATAACAAGAGCCTTTGCCGCAGATGTCCCAGACGCTGCTCTTTAAGAAATAATCCAGACCAAAAGTGGTGCTTTGGCCTGTGTGAACTTTATCATCACAAAGCACCAATTATGCTATAAGTTCCTTACAATTGTCGCCTCTTTACACTCTAATATTTAGGTCATGTGGATCAGTGTAGGACACAGAAGTGGTACTCACAGGCTCTCACATTTGGTTCTCATCAACCATCTTTGGTTCTCCGCAAACAAAATACCCAGCTGACACTTGATGCGCTTTTCGCCTTACCTGTATGCCTGCTCAAGAAAGGGAATCTTTTTTCTCCACCTTAAGTACAGACCTTGGTCAATTCACTCCAGATCTTGAGCCTCTGACATTCAGGAGTCACCACAACTCCAGTGCTGGGAAGGTCCAAGTTTCCTATGGACCAGCCAGTAGCTTCTCATGCACACATCAGTACCTAGAAACTACTGTGCACCCTAAAAAAACTCAACTGACTCAGATACATTCCTGCCTATAAATTTTAAGTTCTTGTCCTGTCAAGGACACCCAACAAATAAAAATATTTCTGAAAAGAAAATTCCCCTGAGCTCACCACTTCATGTTATCAGCCCACATTCCCCTTTCCTCTTTCCCAGTCACCCAGGACAATAGTTATAACTCCTTGTTACACACAGGGACATGTTTTCAGGCCCCAGAGGAAAGCACAAATGTGCACTGATCTCCTAGTATTCAAGATATTCTGCAGTTCATGGAAAACTTCCCCACAAATCTTCAGGAGAGTTCAAAGAGATAATGACAGACAAGATAAAACAAGGGGCTGGATTTGTCAGGGCCCCTTCCTTGGTGTCTAGCTGCCTATCATAGAGACCAGCCATTACCACTGAAAGCTAGAAACAGACTGCAGTGAAAAACAGTGTGAAAAAGCGATGAGAAGCTTCTGCAGGATTCTTTACCCATTTCACTTGGGAGCTGCCTTAAAACTCATGCCCTAGCCTTTGGTCTTTGCCTCAGCAATCAGAGCCGGAAGCTGGTACACAAGCTCTCCTTTCTGCAATGCACTTACCCTTCTTGACAGACACTAGGATGGACAATTTAAGCAGCTACGCTGGTCCCCAGTCGGTGGTGATCCTATCCTCCAAGATATGTCTTCACAAATGACTCCAGGCAGAGCTGTTCATGACATAATCCACCAGGACAGGAGGATGCTGAAGATCAGACCACTGTCTTTTAAAAAAAACACGAGGCATCAATCATCTTCAAATAAAGTTATAGGGAACTTCATTTCACCCTCATTTTTCCTAAAATCAATGGGCTCTTTGTGCCAACATTATATTTTGACATCATCTTCCCTTTCTTTGCTGTTTTCTGGTCAGCATAAAATGATATGAGAGCACAGCAATCTATTCCCTTTTCTGTGAGGATCAGAGGTAGTGAAAGCTCTTCTGGATCATCAGTTTCAGAGCAGGTCTCTATCCCCCAGGTTCCACTTGCTGGAAAGTTACCCAGCCATATGTTTGCAATTAAAGTCTCAGTTCCTCACAGGCTCATGGCAAATAGTTTGCTTCACCTGGGTCACATCCCTAAAGGGAGTTCCCCCAGATTGGATTTGCAGGACATATTCGGTGGCAGCTCTGACATTGGTATTAGCCATAATGGAATCCATGTCAATTATGAGTTCATCCATTCGTTTTTCTATCCAGGCCTCCCACTCAAATTTCAGAGATCCCCTTCTAAAATGCAATTTGACCCATTTTGGAAGGGAGAGAGTTCCTTAGTCACTCCATTTGAGACCAATTAGGCTGTTTGATTTGGGATCCTTTATCCCTTAGCGCTCCTAGCCTGTCTGTTCCAATAAATGCTGCAAAAAATCCCGGTGTCTGAAATCCCTGCAAGCTTCACAGACCCTATTTCCTATGCAGTAACCGCACTCGCTTTATTCCTCTTTCACCATCCTGAGTCAAACACAGACTCTGGGGTTACTTTGTGAGTGCCAGCTCCATCTCCCTGAATTGCCCTTCAACTTCTTGCCCACAAAGGCCAGGAGGACAAGGACGCATGATTGACTTGTCAGGCTTTTTCCTGGCTTAAGAGCTCAAAGCAAACTTTTTCACGGCTAACCTGCCTCACAATGTGAGTATGCAATCGGAGTTCACTTTTAATTAATTCTGTTGGTTTGTTTAAAATATTGATCAAACTGTAACCATTTTCTCTCCCACTATCCAATGGACAGTACAATCAGCCCATGAATTCAGGGAGAATGGCAGCTTTCAATCCAAGGTGCAATCACAGATTTGCAGTGATTATTGGAGCTCAAAGCCTCTGTTTTATGTTCCATTTCCAGATGTTTCCAGCACCTCACAGCCCTGTAGAACAGATCAATGGCAATCGACTTGAGGCTGATAACAGAAACAAGGTCACAGGTTGTGAGAGGACATCTACCTGCTTTAACTCAACAGTCCTCCCATGGCACAGAAATAATTGTAACTTATTCTATAATACAAACCTTTGATTGAGAAACGAGCCTGAGCACATGTTCAACTGTCATCACAAAAAAGACAGCTTTCCTCATTAGAGGCCCAGATAAATTGTTACGGTAAGTCCAAACCTTGTTAGAGGACAAGAGCTGGAATTAGTGCTTCCCCCCTCTGAGCCTCCATGAACAATGCTGAACTTTCAGTGAGGGAGGTTTGTTTCAGAACTCAAGCCTGAACCTGACACTGAAGTTGGCACCTTGCCCCCATTCCAGGCTGCAGACCTAAGCTAGCTGAAGACCTGCAGGCCTTATGCAAGAGAGAGCTAAACATCCAGATCTGCACTTTGCAGCCTGGGATCATCTCTGAGTTTCCCATCTTGAGAACCACAATTCCATTTGCTTTATGTCACTTGCCTGTTTGCTTTGGAGAAAAAATATATTAAAAATAAAAAGTCAATAACAATCCAAAAGACAGCAACAGTCCCAGCAGCATTCCTCCTCACAGAGCAAGGAAGAAGACAATTAAGCCCAGCAGTACCCACATCCTTCGCCCTTTGGGCCTCACAGCCTCTTTTCCCTCTTTCCTCTGTCTTTGTTTTGGGGTTTTATTTCAATTTTTATCGCTTTGGCTTGTGCTGCCTGAGAGGCAGGGGACCTTGGTGGTGTCCTTGGAGTGTTTACTCAGGATTGGAGCACACCCAAGACGTGGTCCTGAAGGCCCCTGAAAGCCTCCAAACCCCCCAGGCTGCATGCTTGTTTAGCTGAGGGGATGGCTGCAGCTGGCTCAGCAAAATGTGCCCTTTGGGACAGGTTTGCCTGTTAGCCAGAGAGGTGCTGGAAGTAAAGCACTTCCACCTTCATCCTCTTCCTTTTTGGCTGTAGAGAAGAAGCCGTGCTGCCAGCCAGGCTCTGCCCATCTTCTGGACGATCTCCAGGCTCCCAGCAGCACACAGACACAGTGCTCTTTAGGTTTCCTAAGCCTACAGCACTGCCGCCTTTGGTGGCCTTCCCCGCACATCCTGTCACCACCCAGTGGAAACAGGCCTCCAGGCCTCTCTGCTCTGCTGACCCCAGTAATCAAAGCACACATCTGCACCCTGCAGCCATGGAGCTCAAAGTTTGGGGTCCTCTCTTCAGTGCCACCTGAAAGCCAAAGCCCGTGACGTGAGGGCTTTGCAAAGTGTTTTAGCATCAATACTTTTTACAGTAAGATTTTGGTAGGCTGTGTAAAACTTACAGACGGATCCAAACAAAGCAGTGCAACGTTCAGTGCATCACATCCTCCTTTCTGTCACCATTGCTGCACAACTTCTTGAGCTTGGGTCATGTCCAGTGGATAATCCATGCTCTTCCCTTTATGCAGGACATACCCCTACCTAGCAATGTACCCTGCAAGCTGCTTCATTCTGCTTTTTCCCCATTTTTAACCTTGATGGTTCTTCATTAAAATCCTCCTGTTTTCTTGTGAAAGTCTTTTCCTTGAGCCATATTCCTGCCAGCCATATTCTTCCTCTCCATGTCATGCTCTTGCAATGTGGATGAAAACATCTGATATTGGTGATAAGTCAATACTGAAAAATAAGCTCCTAACAGTCAGCCGAACTATACTGATACACGAGCACACATGCCTTCTATTTGGACACAGATTTTCCGAAACACTCAAAAACAAAAAAAAAAAAACAAACAAACAAAAAAAACAAACCAAAAAAAAAAACCCAACAACAAAAAACCCATGTACATTTCATATAGGAAAATACAAAATTGCAGAACACTCAACAACTATAGAAACAGAACATTTTGGCGTTATAAAAATGTTTCACTTTGTAAAAAACTGGGTTTTCTTTGCTTTTCTTTTCTCCAAAATACATTCAAGGCAGGTAATTTCTAATGTTTGCCTGAAAAATACCATGTCTTGTTTAAAAATGTTCTGATGAAAAACGTCCAGTAGATCCCAGAGTTGGGTTCATTCCATGGTCACAATCCCTACTGATAGTGGTAAGATTAGTTAGGCTTGGTAAGAGATACAATGAAGAACTAACAAACATCCTTGCTGTTCTGTGCTTGTCCCAGCTTTCCTCTGCTGCAGGCAGCCTGCTGTGCTCTGATCTCTTGGTAGGGGGGAACGCAGTATTTGTTATTGGTTTAGCACCAACCATGGAGCCTCATTTCTTACGCAGCCTCCCAGGACAATCCTGGGTTCTTTTGCACAGATGAAATATGGCTCTGTTCGTGCATGCTGACAGGCCCTCTCCATGGGCAGCTTGCAAGGAAACTCACCCGTGGCATTCTGGCACCATCCTGAGCCCATTACCTCTGCTCCTGCTGCTTCTGCTTCCTCTGGCATTTTCAAGTTACCACGGAATGAGGAGTGAGCCCCAGAAGAGATGCATACCTATAAACATGACACTTCTCCCGCTGCTGCTAATAACTACTGACACTTGGTTTTCCACACCTCCATATAGGTAAATTAAGCTTTCTTTCTTGTGCAGAGCTCAAACTCAACCACCAGAGTGAAGGGAAAACAGATTCTGATGAAATTTAGGTCTGATGCTGGAGCTGCACCTTTGATATCACAGCTTAAATCCATCTGAACAAACAATCTTCGATCTCCTCCCATCGTAGTTTTCTATGCTGCCGAATCTCTGCATGAAAAGTCAGGAGGCAGGCACAAAGATGAAGAGAAGAAAGGAAGAGTAATAGACAAGAAATGTAACACAATTCTAATGGTTTTCTAAGTTTCTTTAGGCTTTCAAGTGAAGTTGTCTTACTGAGCTAGAAATTTTTCTATAACCATAAGGGCTAAAAATATAATGTTGAAAAATAGAAGACCTGAGAGGTTTGAAAAATCACATACCACCAATGACTAGTGCCTCAGGAATAGCCCCAAACCTGATAATGAACCTCTAGTTAGCAACATCAAGATCTGTAACATTTCCTCACCTCATCAGTGAAAGTTGTTTCCTGTTTGCACAGCAAGCTTGCATCTCTAAGGTAGGAAGCAAGGGTAGTGAAATATTTTTTAGCAGCTTCTCTTCTAAATAGGAATCAGCATGTTGTAACAAATGTCATGGCCATCTGGCTTAAAACCAAAGTGATTAATGACATTAATATGAAATAGTCAAAAAATACTTATTGCAGGGGATTGTGAATTGTTCTTGACTTCAGTCGAGCATTGCCCAGTTGGACTGGAAATCTCTAGAACCTTCTTTAGAGACGTGGCAGAACACAGGGGGTCCTGGCCTTTGAACAAGGCTCTGTGACTCTATTGTAACAACGAAACATCACAGAAGTAATCACATCTCAGCGAGGGCTCCAGTCTTCTGGCCAGGAACACTAAAAATCCTGAGCACCGAGGGTCAAATTTCTGCAGACACCTTGAATCAGCCTGACTCTGCTCCCACTGCACAATCAGTCACTGGTGGTGAGAAGAACATCCTGTGCTTCTGAAAATCCCCTCTCTCAGATTTAGTTCAGACTGCTATAAAATGCTTCTTCAATTTGCACATCAGTCTAAACATTTATTCTTCAGAATAACGAATAATTATTCTGACAATTCTTCAGAAGTGGCCCTGTTCTCCATTCAAACTTTGATTCCCAGCAATCTGAGACAGAAGAACAAAGCGGGTTTTGCCGATCCAGCCAAGAGCTTGGTTCAGAGCAGATCCCTTACTCCACCATGAGGCCCAAGCAACGCCAGCTATCAGACCATGTCCAAGTTCCTGATTTCACCATGGTCGCTGGGATAAGCCATTGGGAGTCCACTACTTTCCTTGGGGCAAGGATTTCACGAATACTTACGCTACCACTGAGTTCAAAGGCCATTCTTCTCAGTGTCATGACTACAGTCCTCCTAAAGAAGCCATGAGCTGCGCTAAGGAAACTCAGAAATCCCAGCCTTTGTGAAACTGGTGCAGGAATTTTCCCTTAGTAACAAACCCCTTAGCATCTTTTGTTTTGGAAAACATGAAAATGTTTCCATATAAATTTTTTCCAAAATGCAGCCCTCAGGATTCTCACGTTGCCCCGATGCTGAGAAATCCCTCTGCTCACCCCAGAAAAAGAAAAAAAAAGACGACCCGCAGAGCGCCTGAAAGATGGCAGCATCCTCAAGCATCCCTAGCCTTGGGGCAGAAAGCTAATTCTTGCTAGCCCTGTTCTGATCCAGGTTCCCAGGGCTTTGTGCCAGCTTGTCAGAGGTCTGGAACCTCCGGGGGGTTGTGCGGATTCTGGGGCAACACTCTGGGTGTCTGTGGGTTTTCTGTCCCGCAGCAGGACTGAGCAGAGCACAGAGGCCCCAAACAAGGCAGCCGCTGGCAGGAGAGCAGGCTGCACTCCCGCAGACTCGTGGCTGGGGCTGGGCAGCAGCTCACCAAAACAGAACCGCTCTGAGAAGGATTTCAGCAATGACGAAGGACAATTTCCTGACGATGAGGAAAGCTTTCCATTAGAAATGTCCCAGAAAGTCCCAACTTGGAGGCAGCATGGTTCTCCAGTGAGGTGAAGAAGTCCAGTGGTGAGATGGTGAAAGCACAAGGCTTGGGAATTAGCCCTCAGCCTGTCCACGGAGCACACTGGACCCCTTCCAACCATCTTACTGCCCCCTGAAGCCCAGGTCCAACTCTTGGCTCCTCACAGGACCACCCAAAAATCAGACCAGAGAGCAGAGCTTCGTGCTGCCCCTCCACTCCCTGTGAGGAGCTGCAGCTGCCATGATGCCTCCCCTCAGCCTCTGCTCTGTGCTGAACAAACCCAGATTGCTCAGCCACTCATCACAGTCTTCCTCTCCAGATCCTTCCCCAATCTTTACAGCCCTCCTTTGGACACCCTCTAGTAGTTTTATGCCCTTTTTGTATTGTGGCACCCAAAACTGTACAAAAAGGATCTCCCAACCCCAAATGCCTCAACCAGTGGGCCTGTGTTGTGCCAAGCTGAGTGGGGCTCCCTGAGCAGGAGGGTCCCCGATTACCAGCAGGGCCAGGCTCATTGCTTGCGCTCGCAGATGGCCTCCACGTCCTCCCTCGTAACAACAAGGAGAGCACGTGGGCAGCACACAGGGAAGGGAGCTTGCTTCCCCAAACCCATAGCTGTCCAACAACAAAAAAAGACAGGCCAAGAACCCCTCCAGGCATTTTGGGTGGCTTTTTAATGCAACATGCGGGCAGAATCTTTGTTCCAGGTTTTGCTTTGAGCTGATTTCTTAAGCATACACACATCTGAGCCGGGGCCTCCAGCCTCTTGGCTTGTGCAAGAGCTCTTTTGCATGTAAAGTCTCAATGTCCATGTCCTAAAGCTCTTTTGCATCGTACAGTGGGCTCTGCACAACACCAGGCAGAAAGAAATGGTACAAAATCTGATGATAGATTATCTGTGGAAGGCCTGAACTCCAGCCAAGACAGATAAAAATAAAATAAATTAAAATAGTTTTGTGTGTGTGTGTGTGTGTGTTTTATGAAGGGAACATTTATATTTTTAAACGAGGAGTAATTGTATTCTGTATCTGAAATGGCATCTGAAAGTGATTTAGTGGAACAATGTGGTTTCTGATTGGTGCTTGAACTAGTTCCAGAACATTTTTTATAATAAGCATCATAAAGATCCCAATTATCTGATCCTTTTCCCTAACATGGTCAGAAAGGATGTTTCCAAAGAAAGGGCTTTGGGGTTGTTTTTTTCCCTTTGTGGCACTGATCCTGCAAACATTTACATACAGGCTTAATCTTTTGAGTAGCCCCAGAGAAGTGAACCAAGGCAGCTCTCAGCAGCAAAGCTAATCGCAAAGTAAACTGCTAATGTTCAGATTTGCTAATCAGAGCAACACATAGACTTAGGGGAAAGGTCTTCTTGTTATTCAGAGAGCTGTTCAGGATGCATTTACGATTCAGTAAAGGAGGCCTCAGCATTACCAAAATAATTACTTACTTAAACAAGCCTGTAAAACTCAAGGACTGCCCCAAATAAAAGGAGGCTTCCCCCCCTCCAGTTTAATAACATAAATCTAGTGAAATGCATCTTGCTGCCATAAAATCAGTTCTACATGCCTTAGAAGCCATTGATTTACTAAGTGGGCAGGGAGGTCAGATCCTGCTAGGGACTCAGAGGGCTGAACATATGGAGAGAAGTTTCAAACCTGAAAATTTTGTCCATCCACAGGAACAGAGAGCTCACATCTTACCCTGTAACTTCACTCTCCAAAGAAAGACGCATAAAAGCAATGGGCAATGCTACAGATTAAAACAAAACCGTTTTGGTGATCACTCAGTAAAGAGAATAAGTAACAACCCCAAAACCCATAGCTTGTCCCAGGGTCCCTGTGAAACTGGCTTTGAGAGGCAGCACCCTGCTTGCATGCGGAGCCTGCAGCCAGGCTGGCTGCCACAGCATGGCCATCACCTCCCTAGGCAGCCCTTACCAGGCTGCAGGCACAGCTCCAGCACACATGCAGCACGCAGCCCTCCTGCCACCAGTGCTGCAGGGCAAGGGCTGGCACAGCTTGAGAAAGGCTTACCTACAGCTCAGACTGCCAGGATTAGCAGCAGGGCCTGATACAGGGTGCACGAATTCTGTCCCTGCCTTCTCAGAAACATCACTTTGACTTTTCATCCCCTGAAAAAACCTTCCTTTCTTAACTAACCGGCTCTGGCTAGGTCCTTCCTGCACCACAACACAACACGGGGACTGTAGGTCATCCTGGATACCAGATGTCTATTCTCCTTTCAAGTATTATCTCAGTGCCTCTCTGGTTTGACCAACACAGGACTTCATCTGCTGCAAAGGACTATGACTGGGCACCTGCAGAGGTTCTTGTGTTATAACAACCTGTGTGTGGGATCCACCTTAGGGTCCTCTTCCCCACTTTCCTCTTATCTAGAAGAAGGACATTGCCTTCTATGTAGTAAAGAAGAAATGTCCAAGAAGACAGCAAGGGATGCTGTGGTTTTGCAGTACTTCACCCCTACCGCAAGCCCAACTTCCCTATAAAGTACTGTCAGACCAATCCTGGGAAGTCCGCAGCCCATGTAGCCCCCAGTACTATGCAGGAGCAATTACCCTGAGTGTTTGGGTGGACCTGAAGTGTCACCTAACTGCAGCAGCCACCTCACCATCAGGCTGCCTCTGGTCATTTGGATCGTGTTCTGACGATGTGCGAACACAGAGGTGGCCAAAAATAAATATATAAGACTCCTCGCTCCCCTGAGCACTGAGGATCTCACGCCAAGAAATATTCTCTCTTCTTGCTGCCTCTTTTTGTGGTGGTTTCCTGAGACTGAAAACGTTCCTCCACTGCAGAAGATGCAAAAAAATTCCTGCTGACCTCAGCATTGAGTTTCATCTTTTTGAAGCTTTGTTGCGCCTCTAAGATAATTTATGAGGTGTCAGGATTTTCCGACCACAAATGTCTTGGACGAAAACCGTTTTTACACTACAGATGCCATGGAAGAGAAGCAATTTCAGTCTGTTTTTTCTACAGCACTGTCTGTGTCCACAATGAAGTACGGGTTCAGAGCTCCTGGAGATTATTTGTGTAAGAGTTGTCCAGGCCAGCGTTCCACTGAGACTGAGGCTGTCTGATTCCCCACCTTTGCCTCATTGCCCTGATCTTCTCTGTTGGGAGGGGAACTCCCATTTCCTGGTGCTGTGCCACGAAAACATGAGCTTGCCAAGTTATTCTCTGTATGTGTGTATGTGCGCGTGTGTTAAACAAGCCAGAAGTACCAGAAGTAAAAAGATCCATTAACAAACCACATTTTGCAACAGCCATAAGGATCCCCAGATTTCTCATCTGTGGATTTCTCTTCTCCGTGCTTTAGATTTTCGAAGGGAAAAAGAAACCAACCAAAAAACCCCAAGAACCCAGCTTAGCCGTCTCTAATCCAGTATGCACCTCAGTCTCCATGAAAGTGTTCTTGGGGCGAGAGCAGTATTTCCCTTGGCTGGGATGCCCAGCCTCCTGGCTCCTCTGGAGCTGCAGAGCTGTAGACATTCCGCTGAGTAGTTTGCAACCCTGCCTGCCAGGAAAACCCAATGTCTCCATGGAGAAATCTCAGCGGAGGAGTTTGATACTCAATCAGGGATGGAAAAGAAGGGAGTTTATGCCTCCTTGAGACCAATCCCTCCTCTAAAGAACTTTAAAAAGCAAGAGGAAAAAAAAAAGAAGAAAAAGAAAAGCGACCATATTCTGACAAGCATGGGCCCAGGCATCCCAGCAGTATTGGTTTTGCTTTGTGTCAGACCTGCTCCAAGTCACAAAGGCTTGGTCCAAATGTCTGTTTAGGTCAGTGGGAGTCTATCAACTTTGGATCAGACCTAAACTTTGAATCTGGAGCTGAGCTTCCAGAAGTCTGGGCATGCTTGCATCTTCTGGTGAGGGGAGCTTGGTTTGGCCCAGCCTTGAGATAGGAACCAGCTGCAAATGCAGGCCTCCAAACATGTTCTAGGAAAGAAGTTATAAAAGAGCCCCTTCTTGCTCAACACATTTATTCCCTGTGGGCCAGATTCTGACATCTTCATTAATGCTGAGCAGAACCTGCTCCAAGAGCAGTTACATTGATTTGAATGGGGCTATTCAGGGAGTCAGCAAGTACCTAATGTCAGCAAGGGTAGCACCATCTAAGGGTCACATCTGTTTGCTTCATTGACACAAATTATTTTTTCTCCTTTCTGTTATTAGCACACACAGCTACAGCAAAAGCACATTGGGTTCCCTTCTTCCTGGCATCTCTTCAGCAAAACTTTGGTTGCAGACCCTTACTGGCAAAGAGGCAAAAAAGAGCAGGAGCTCAGTTTATAGCCCTGACAGCTAGAAAAATCCTTCAGTGATAAAAGGAAGTTTTGGTGAGAAAGTCAGAATTCCTTCCTGAGGCCTGTTCTAATCATTTTCTGTCTGTTTTCCCTCCCAGATAAAAAAATAGTGCCCTCATGTGAAAGCAGAAGAAAGGCATTACTGCCTACCTGCATCTTTTTGTAGCCATGTCCTAGAAGTCATCCTCCTGTGAGCCATCATCACACTTAGTCACTGAAATACTAACTATTCACTGTACTGGATCAGTTTGACCAAGCCAAGGATCAGTTTAAGATAAAGGACTACTTCTGAGATTGCTGACAGGGGCAACAAGCTTTCTAACACAGTGCCTGTGATGAGCAGGCTGTCATACTCATGAACTGCCTATCTTGCCACAATGATTTGTGGGAGATCTCTGAAAACTATCTGAAACTTTGCTATCTATCTATCTATCTATCTATCTATCTATCTATCTATCTATCTATCAGCAGAAAGGCAGCAGAATGAATCTCAAATTTAGATAATTAGGAGCACTTGATTGACTTGGCTTGGAAGTCATAACTACATCACAACCACCCCTCTGCCACATAACTGTATTTGTCAGGTAGATTTTCTTTTCCTCGTCCTTTATCCAGGAAGACAATGACATTTGCACTGCGATGTTTATATTAACCATCAGAACTATTTGCACTATGCTTCCTAATAAACAAGGCTGCTAAACCAGAATAGCTGTGTCTGCAAGGACAGGCCAGCCAAGTCAGTCTTCTTCCAGTTTTGAAGAACACCAACTGTGTAGCTCCCCCAGGACAGATGATTGCAGAATACATGCGCATGATTTTGCTAGTGCCAACAATGATCTGGTACATGACAGTTGCGTGCTGTGCTGCAGTAAGCCCAAACAGTCCATTTTCTCCTTACTGAAAAGGAGAAAAAAGTCTCCACACTTATGATATTGTTGGCTTCCCTCACCACTTCCAACAGTTAGCATGATTTTTTACCTCGTTTTGTATAATATTCCTTCTTTCCTCCCATTCTTTCTTGGATTCAGTTCCATATGGCATTCTCAGATATTACAAACAGGTATCCAAGAGTCTGTTGCTTTTCCAGCAGGCATTTCAAGATTTTATGTGGGTAGCAAATTCTCTGTTTCCCTGGTCTGTCACAGCAGTGTAATGAGAGTAAATGACACAGACTGTTTTTTGTCAAGAAAGACCTTCTGGGTGAGGTTAGGATGAGAATAACCTCTGCTCTTACTTTGAATGGACAGATGAGCAGAAAACAGTTGCCACTCTGTGAAAATACAGGGTCTGAAAGGGAACAGCTGAGATCTGGAAAACTGCTGTCAGTAAAACTGGGATTATGGATCATTTATAGGGTGGGAGGGAACATAGTGGCAGGACGCAGACGTTGGTGCAATTGTTTATCTACATTTCACATGTAAAAATGATTTTTATATGAGCAAAATATCCTCAGGAGATGGTTCCTGCTTAAGACTTGAGATCCATCTCTACTTTAGAAGATGCAGAGGGAAGGGATTATGGTGTTAAGGCCTGGCCTGATGCTCCCAAAGCCCAAAGGCTCTGCAACTCGAGTTCCACATGAGCTAGAGACTAATATATATAAACACAGGCAGTGCTGATGCACTTTTTTGGAGATGGAGAGCAGGTTAAGCTTTTTGCAAGATACAGCTAATCATAGTATCCTTAGAGTTGGAAGGGACCTCTGAAGGCCAGCTAGTCCAACTCCCATGAAATGCCATTGGTGCCCCAAGGAGAAAGGAGTGGAGTTGTATTATTTATGCATTACAAATGCAGGAATTAAAGAGGTATAAACAAAACAGCTTGCACAAAAACAGACAAAGGAGGCTGCAGCAGAGTCAGTTTCAATCCAGGTTTCTTGCACCCCAAACTAGCACTTTAATAGTCTTCCTTCTCTGAGAAATGAGTATCAGAGAACGAAGTGAGCCTCCACATTTTTCTAGCCCAAGACAGAACTGTGTCCATTGTTGGGACTAGCCCCCTAGGAGGAATTATTTCTATTCAATTTGTGTGTGTCACAGCCAGATAATGCACTGGGTGGTATTTCCCTCTCTTCCCTCAATCTCTCTCTTTTATGACCACATGACTTCACCCCCTCGTGTGAGTGACAGTACCCATTAGATGAGACTCTGATGCAAAACAGCTGTGTTCGGAGAAGGGGAGGAAGGGAGTGGGGAACAGCAATTTAGAAAACAATTAAGAACATCAATTCCAATTCATTTGCTTGGCCAGGATAAGTAATTTCTAAGAGGTAACTTGATCTGCAGCGGACCGAGATTAAAGGCGAACTCCATTATCTCTAGTTTACAGTCTGGAGGAATTTGTTTTAAATGGTTACCAAGGAGGCTTCATTAAAAAAAAAAAAAAAAAGGAAGAAAGAAAGAAAGAAAGAAAGAAAAAAAGAACCTTTGCCTAAAAATACCTAAAAAATCCTCCTGATTTCTTCTTTTAAAGGGTACGCAGGGATTTATTAACTCCCTGAGAGTGTGGCTGCATTGCGTTGCAGGAGAAACAGTTCAGCTCTTGAAAACAGAATCCTTGCCCACAAGAGCTTAGAAATGTATTTGACCAAAATAAATTATGCCAGTGTTAAATTACTGTTAAGATTTTGATGCAAAGATGGACTGGAAACATGAGACATAGGGCTCAGAAGTCAACCCAGAATTCTCCAGAGGAAGCAGAGGCTTCTGGAGGAAAACACAATGCATTGAGCACCAGGCAGTCCCCAGCTGTCTGCTGGCTTTGACACGGCCTCACTGTCTGGCTGTGAAAGGCGATGCCCCTCACTGTGTTAATGCTGCTGCCAGCGGAGGAGTGTTGGTGTACTCGGACACCTCTCAGAGGTGCTGTGAGACTCTGTGAGTAAATACCCCCGCGACACTTTGAATGCTGAGTTTAAACCCAGGCAATTCACAGCAAGTTGCTGTGACCCAGCAGACACTGAGCTTTCCTCTCTATTCATGCTTGGATGGCAGATGACACCAAAAACCCAGTACATGAGTGGTAGAGCCATGGATTTTCTACTGTTGAAGCCTCACACTCTAGGACTCTGCTCTTCTACCTTCCTCAGCTCTCAGCACTTTGCTTTGCCACAACCCTGAGTCCCAGTCCTTGCCTCATCTCCTGCAGGCCTTGACCTCTTATCCTTGTTTTGCAAAATGTATTGCTGTTGAGTAGCTGAGATGCCCTGCAACTCCAGCCCATTAAAATGCTGCTCAGACCATTTATCCCTCAGAAAGCCCTGCCACCTGCCCTGGGCATTTCTCCCAGGAACCCAGAAATAGCAGCCCTTGTGCTTACAGGAACACAGAGGCCACGTGTGTCCCTGGATCTGATGCGAAGAGCTCAAGGGTGGGGTAAGAACAGACATGGAAAAAAGGATCTGTGAGCTGGCTCAAAGTTTTAACTTGGCCATGGATCTGCAATTCTCTGGCTGGACCCAGACTTCTACCTCTCCTGTGGATCTTTGTTTGTCTTAGGGACAATCTGCATTGCTGCCATCATGAAACGGCCAGCCCTTGCTTTATACAGCTGCCTCCCTGTTGGCTAGCAAAGACTCTGGGGTGATGTAATCGCCTCTGGAAATAGGAGCTGGAGAATGTGATGTGACAAATTTCCCTGGACCACCAAATAAATTAAAAAGCAGGCTTTCAGCCCAGAAAGGTTACCCTCCCAAATAAACAAGTCCCAGCCTCCCTTCCTTACACACATTTACCTTCTTCCACACCAGGAAGCTGAGCTCCTCGCAGACTCCATTACAGATCCAGAATTAGCAGGTTCTTCCAGCCAGTCGGCATCTCCCATACAGTAATTGCTTTGGTATGGGCATCTGAGTACAAGACAGAACTGTATATACTAGGAATATTCTCTTTGCATAAACTTCTCAGTAGACTTACTTTTGTCTTGTTGCCAGGAAATGTATTTGGGGCCTCTTGCTAGCTTCACATTTCTTTGATTAGAGGGGCACAGTCAGTTTGTTCCAATAGTTACAGGGGAACTGAGAAACTGGAAAATCCTCTCTAAGCACAACAGCTCTGCAACTGCACATAAGACCACCCTATTCCACCACCTCTCTTGTGACAGTCACACTTCCATGGGTTGGAAAGGAAGGGGGAAAAAAAGCCCATCTTGCACACATGCTTCTCCACAACAGTGTATGTCATGGTAGATAACCTTACAACCTGAGATCATTTAAGCAACACAATGCATGGCATTCCAGCATGAAAAAGGGGCCATGCCATAACCAAGGGCAACAAGTGGTTCTGGGAATCAGAAAAAGTCAAACGTGGTTGGGTGGGTTGGACAGGAGTTTAAGAAAGCAACAATATAGTCAGCCAAACTGTAGTGAGGCCAGGAAAGGAAAGTTAACACCTTTCCTCTGCCAAAAAACACCTCTTGGCCAGTAATGACAACTAATGGCCAGGGCCTTGGCATCACAATCTGCCCAAAAATTGCAAGGTGGGACATGCAGATTCCGTGCCCAGTTCTGGTCAGGACTGCTTTGTGGCATGGAGCAAAGCACTTAGCTTCTCTCAGCCCCAACTCATCTGTGTGCACAGCACTCTGGGTTAGTTCTTGTCTCCCTCCTGAGGCTCAGTAACACTTTGTTAAATGCCTATTTCTTCTAAGAGGCAAGGTGATCCAGAGAGTGCAAAGTACTTTATTTCTGTACTGTAAAAACCAGCTTCCTTCGAAGTCTCACTCATTAAGTCAACAGCCGTTGTAATCCAAGCTCCTTTGATGGAAGGAATAAGTGGGGAAATTGCCAAAGGCAGGATTAGCTGATGGATGTCTTGAGCTGCAAGGGTGTCTCATACGGATTTGTGGCTGGATTTTCACCTCAGCTGTCCTGGCTGGAACGTCTGTCCTACCGTACTGAGACACTCCTCTTGCAGACCCTGCTCTGCCTCCAGCAGTGGGGCCCTGGATGAGGACTGGCTGCACTGTAATTCCCAGCTCTCTTGCTAACTAAGGTATATGGCATGCCAAAGAAAACCAAGATCCAGCCTGTGAAGAATGTACCTGTTATATTTGCAGGGAAGTGACAAGTCTGTCCAGAAACAGGACTGATACAGGTGTGCTTCCCAACTCGGCAATACAATGCTCTGGGCTACTACTACCCTTCTTCAGCAGGGATTACCATATGCTTCTCTCTGAAAAGCAAATCCTTTGTGACCTAGGAATGAAAGTACTGTAAACTGGTTTCTACATTTAGGTCTAATTGTGAGTAAAGGCATTTAGAAGGAGCAGTCCCAACACATTCTGCTAGACTGCGATGGGCAGCAAGTTTCTTGCTGTTCCCCATTCAAAAGGACACATTCAAAGGCAACACATTCTCTCTTTTTCCTCATTTCTATTACAGTGCTTCCTTCGTCCTCATCTCTGTCCTGATCCCAGATTTCTGCTACTGTGATTCCATTGATTGAAGGTAACAGCAATTACATTTGAGTATTTGTGTGCACTCATTATGGGACAGAGAAGAAAGATACAATCTTCAAAGCCAAGTTACAGCTGCTTCTGTATCCCCTACTTATGTGAAAACTTTCATTTTGAAAAAACAACTTTCTAACCTCTCACGATTCAGTTAAGTCTTAATGGGTGTTAACATCAAACACAAGATTATATTTTCCTAAAAAGTCAGTATCTGAAAGTCATTCTCACAGTGGGGACCCTGAGGATGAAAATACTCTAGCCTGTCAGTTCTCCTGCCTTCTATGCCAAACATCTCTCCCCTCTACAGCTACCACCTTTGCAACTCACACACGCCCACCACAGGGTCACGGTTTGTTTCTAGTTCCCAGTGCTGGGCGCTACGCACGGCACTGTCTGCTTTTGTCTGGCAACTGGCATGAAGCTGCAGTCAAGTACGTACTCCACACTCTCTTCATGTTGCCAGCTGTCCTAGATTTTCTGTATCTCATAGGATAATTAACCCATCTGCAGGTGATTGTCTACTTGTCTGCCACAGGACCTAGTGGAGAGCAGTATGTGAGACAGCTTGTAATGTTTTTGTTAAGAGGTTCCCTTGGATTGCTTTTAGTAGAAACGTGTTTGTTTTCCATAAGAGAATTGGTTACAGAAACAACGCCAAGCAAAAAGGCTTTTCTACAGCAGGGTTCTATTTACCATGTTCATTCAGGGAAAGTTATATGGGAGGAGAGAGGAAGTAGTTAAATCCTTGTTTACCATGCTGGAAGCTAAAACTCCCTCAGTTTACATAAATAAGAGAGAAAATGGCTTAGTGGTATGAGTACATGGCTATGACTAAGGAGAGCTGGGTTCTGTTCTCCGCTCTAACGTGCAAAACTCTCCAGGGCTCTCCTCCCCTCAGTGTGAGATTCAACTTGGTAACATGAGGTGTATGCCAAATCACTAGTTAACAGAGACAGGATCTTCCCAATGACAGATTTGTCCATCAGCATCAGATAGAGTGAAAAACCTTGCAAGAAGTACTGGCCTTGCTTCCCTGATTACTAGGCAGTAGTAAGAACCAGCTGGACTAAGCAGCTGAAGTAAAATGAGATGAATGTAAGTCTGCTTTCTGGGCTTCCTATTCACGCAATGAAGCTAACTAGTCCTTCCCTATCTGACCATGGGGGTTGGAAAGGATTCATATGCTAATTATTACAACATGCTCTGATGCCGAAATGCTGGAGGCCATACAATCCTGACTGTTAGAAGATCTGTCTACTCAAGAAGGCAACCAACGAAATGAGACCACTGATTCCTAAATCCTTACAGTTTGGTACACGTACCTATCCTCCCTGTTACACGACTGGTTCAGATCACCAGAATGTGCTCACACATCTTTTGTGAGACAGTACTTCTATTTTGTGTAGAGAATGAAGTCTGCTGGGGACGACAGGACAAAGCTGCCTGTGTTGAAGGAGTCCAGAAGAGATAATTAGTTAGTAATCTCAGCTATGTTAGGGAACAGGCAGGGTTTGCTCTGCTCACTGAATCATAATTATTGCATGCTGTGAACTAAAGGTTGTATCAGACATCATTTTGGAGATCTACAAAGATTAAGGAGAACAGAAAGACAGGGACTGAATCCTACCTGAGCAGTGAAAAAACTTATTGGAGGGTGAGAAATTGCTTACTTGCTCAGAGTCCCTCTGCCTTGGCAAGGTAGGGAGGTTATATAGCGTAATCCCAGAGTAGAGGGTGAGTCTGATAGCATCCAAAGGGAAGCCCTTTCAATGGCCTATGTTTTGCCTTTAGTAACTGGTCAGAGTTGCCTCTCTCACCAGATCAAGGCAGCCCCAAAATGGTTCCTCTGGGAACGTTAATGTTTTACTGAATCACTTAGTTTCTCTTGATGACTGCTGCTTCAGACTCTCTGCTGCTGGATCCCAGTGGAGATTTTGTTGATGGGGGTTTATTGACTTCTTGTTACCTTGAAGTTACTGCAGTGGCAAGAATCACAGGTAACTCCTGGAGTCTGTTTATTTTATGGGTTGTGTTTTTAAGAGTTTGCAATGGTACCCTAATTTTAGGAGAAGCCACTTGTTTATTTAGCAACACACACATGCACTGATCCATAAATAAAACCAATGTGCTACCTACAATCTTCACTTTGGTCCTCAGTAGAGACTTTTAAGATTTACACTGCTGGGGATACAGAAAGGGCAGACTTGATTGTACTGACAACTGGTCTCACAGTGGACTCATAGATCTGCACTTGAGCTGGAATTCATCTAACCTCATTTAAACATCTAAGATCAACTTGTCGGAACCTAAGGAGCCTGTAGGCTCCTAGTAAAGTTCAGTACATGGGATGACCATGTACAAGGTTTCTGGAAGGAGCTGATCTCTCCTCAGTGACTGTAATGGGAAGTTTTGACAATTACCTTAAACTGTCTCTTAGATGTCTGAATTAGGTAGGAAGTCTCTCACCCTTGGTGTGCCTGTGGTTACTTGCAGCCATGGAGAAGGGAGCCCCAAGGTCATCAGGTCATTTTAGTTGATCCTATGTACCACATCACAAATCCTCATGATTGAGAGGCATAAGATACAGGCACTGTACTTCAGAGAGACTAGGGTAGCACCGCATGGAAGTAAGACATGCCAGGTGTCCCTCAGGAGATCCTGCCACAGAGTGTTGGGATGGAGCCAAGTTCGGCAAATGACATCCAGTGCTGATCTGGAAGTGTTCTTGGCAAACCCTGCTGGACTATTTATTTGTGTGCTGGAGGATCCAGATTACACAACAGTCATCATTCTTCTGCAGCTGAGGATCCATTAAAAGCTGACAAGCCACATATATTTCAAGGACCACAGGCCACCTTAGCAAATACAAGCTGTCTATTCAACATGTATGCAACACATCTGTAAAACTGTTAACTGTGTGTGTACACGCACATACATATCATCCTACCTCCACTTACAAGCACTTAAAGGCTTTCAAATCTGGTCTCCCAGATAATTCTGTAAGCTTAGTCTTGCGTGAAGCTTAGGTTCTTAGAAGCCAGATCGTCAGAGACCTATACGAATCCACTGACCAGCAAGTGTTCATTAAGTGCACTTGTAAGATTTCTTCAAATATCTCTAAAAACCTTTATCTCAAGAGCTTGAAAATACCAGACTGGGTTAAAAAGCCTGCAAATTCAACATTTCTTGAAAGGAGAGACATGGAAGAGAGATGCTCCACCGATTTTCTGTCTTTATTTTTGCTGCAGGTGAATACCAGGTTGTACTAATGCTTCAACACGATCAGAAGCTGTATATGTTCATGAGCACAATGTTCAGTCTGAGTCCTCTCTTTGCAGGACATACCAGGTTGGCCTAGTAAGCAGGCTAACCAGAGCCACACTGTTTCAATCTGCTCTGAGCACAGAGTAAGTTTATGTCTGCCTGCAAAACACTCCGTAGTTCCTGTAGTGGCCTAATTCATGGAGGTGTTAATCACTCACAGCTCCCACTTACAGAGAATTGTAATGCAGCCCAGATCACTCTTCTGTGCCTCAGTTTCCTCATCGAAGTCACAATGATAACATATGCTTCAAGGTCTAGGGATGTACAGTGTCATTCAAATACTGTTATTTATGGTGATGATGAGAATGTGAACTTTGGTACAAAGGTCTGGGAGTGCCTACTTTAATCAACTGAAAAAGATGGGTATTAACTCCCATACTTGAAATACAGCATGTTGTTATTGCTCTCAGATAAACAGAATTATCTCCTCTTAAAATCAAAGGTAATCCATTTTATTTCAGTGAGATGTGGTGATGTCCATAGAGAACAAATCACTTTTGGCAAGTTAGAAGAAGCATCAAAAGAAGAGAAGAAGAATTGGATGCAACACAACTGAATTTAATCAGATGTAACAGTCAAGTTCCTCTGGACAGGCCTACTGTCTGATACGGCATCCTAAATACTCTGGGGACCTGGAGAATGGAAGACAAACAAGAGAATGGTATAAAGGTGCTCAGAGCACTTCGAAGTGTAACTGACAAATCTTTTATCGGTTGGCACTATGTCAACTGATTATGGTAGGCACTCACATAACATTCCTCACATTAACGTTGCGCCCCATTACCACGACTGATTTTTAACGTGTGTTTCAATATCCATGCCCATGCTCTTTGCTGGTTTCAACAGTCACAGCTCCTCAGGTCACTGCACTTCTGCTCACCATTAGTAAAGAAGTTACTAAATCAGTTATAAAAATGTGCTTTCACTCCTACAGCCACTGAGAGGATACTCTTTTACTTCAAGCCAGTTCACTCTGAGCTGATCTGAATTGCTCTGGAGATGCCTATTTTTTTTTTTCCTGCCTGTCGAAGAGCCCCGGGTGACTATTCCCTAGGCCAGGCACAGGGAAGATGCCTGAACTGATGCAATACATCTGAAGAAAAACAGCTTGGGCAAATACTTCTTGACAGGGCGGTTCTTGAAATTACTTTCCTCTGGAAACTGCTGACTTGTTTCACTAAATTTGGGGCCAGGAAACGTATGGAATTTATTATTTTGTAGGAAACTAATGTTTCACTTCAACTATTACAGCACTATATCATGTATTATTTAAAATATCATCTCACATAACCTTTAAGTTTAGATTAAATTATATAAACATCCAAACAAGAAAGTCACACTAAAATTTTTGATACGATCATGTCAATATTTCTGTAACAAAATATTTTAGAATATCCATTCAGTGATGACGTTTCAAAATGACAGCTCTCCCTTCCAATTAGAAATGAAAAGACATTTGTAACGTCTGAGTTGCTTTCTGAACACAAATAGCTTGAGCTGTGATGGTTGCAGGAGCTGCACAGCTGGGATTGCTGTTCAGACTGCTGTAACAATTGATTCTGTACATTTTGTTTTGGTTCCAGTAGCACATAGGGGCTACTGTCAGGGCTAAGGGATCTCTTTTGGCAAGGAATCTCTCATTCCTTACATTACATTCCTCATTCATACATTAGATGACACTGGCTTTCAGTCGTGCAGAAAATAAGCATCAGACCTGATATGGGACAACCAGACATTATGAAGAGCTTTGGCGGTGGCATGGCAGAAGTGAGCTTTAGCGTGCTTTAGCTAAGAGAGTGCTTAAGTACTGTTTGCCTGGGAGTAATATCTGATTGAAGGACTAATTTGTTAATTCATTAATTACCTGTCAGTGTTGAACGATGGTTTGAGCTTGCAGGATCCTGAATGTTCTGTGAAACTCGCTTCAGCTAGGATACTGATATTGGATTTAATTCCTCTTAACGTTGAGATCAGGAGCAAGTACTTAAATGAACACCAAACAAATGGGATTCAAACTCTCACTGCAAACTGATAAGCTAAAGATTTAAATGCATGTTTTAAATAATCTGGAAGTAGAGGCAGAGCAACTGAATTCTTATCCAGCCTTTGAACACCAAAGAGCAACTGATGCATGGATGGTTTCTAAGCAAGCTCTTCTATTCGAAATTTGTGATTCATTATTATTGTTATTACATTCTACAGTAAAGTCCAGAGAGGCCAGAACTTTAAAACCAAGAATGGCCCTTACCCAAATTCATGAACTCTTTTAAGAGTGTAACACCGCCTACAGTGGTTAACTGTGAATTTTTGAATTAAAATATACTTGGAAAAGAAGGAAAACAAAATATTATTCTGTCATAAGCAATCCCATGCATCTGTGCCCCTGGGGGGCTTGCGTTTCTTTACTCTTGAGGTTCATTATGTCACCAGAAAAGCTTTAATATTTTACTGTGGAAGCAACATAGCCATGAAACATTAATTTTCAGGAATGTGGTAACCATGAAATATGCTTTTTTCTACTAAATTAAGACTTTACTTGGCTCCATTCTCTATTAACTATTAACATAGTTAAAAGAACTAATTTTCATTACATGTTTATGCATATATAGTCCAGAAATTAAAATAGGAGAGATGTACAAAGTATGGAAAGAACTGTTTAACTTTGAAAAATCTGTTTCACTGATAGCGATACCAGATGTTTATATTCTATCTTTTGTTCTAGCCACTTTTCATGCGGTATCCACCCAGAGGGACAGCACCCCCCTGGTGTGTGAGTGAACAGCTGATGTATTCTGCACAATAACAGCTGGCAGCTACAATTTAGAGTTGTATAAAATTATTTACGTCCCTATTTCCACAATACTGTTCTCTTGTCATTGAAGTGACCAACATCACTCAGATAAGCCTGGCACAGACATGAGGATTTCCAGTAGTTCCCAGGTATTCTGCACCACGGCAGAAGTTTCTGGCTGGAAGAAAAAATGATGTAGAACCAATTAATTTGTAATGCATGTCTAGATCTCTTAAATATTTGTCTATTATTGCTAATGAGTGTAGCTAACTATAGGACTGATGCTTCCTTCCTGTGAAACAAATGACTGGTTTTCCTTCGAATTTCTGCACGTATTCATATTCACCCAATCATTGCACCAGCTTTTAACTGGTGCTAAAATAGAATGAAAGGATTGTAGTGGTTTAATGGGAATTAAAAGCCCTTATTCCAAGGGACAATTCCAGAACAAAAATTTTCACTTAGTGTTTTTAGCACTGTATACTACATTTGCAATCATTACCAGTTGATTCGAATGGAAGAATTAGCCAAGACATTCCAGAAACATCTGTGTCATGGGAACCATAGGTTCCTATGTTATATGACAGACTATCCACCAAATCACCAGAGTTGTTTTCCTTAATGCTACAATTAGTAATGGCACATTAAAATAACAATTACTGGATAATATTTGAGGGCAGGAAGCCCTATACCATAAATTGGAAATTCTCAACATATGCAGCCATATTGCTAGAGAAGACAAGCTACGCAATTAAAACAAAACTGGAGATTTGTTATCAAAGGATGGCAAAGAGTACTAAAATCCAACTGAGAAGTTCCCTGATCTTGTTATCTTTGGGCTTCTATGTGAGTTAATCTAACACAGATGACAGTATTTGACAAAGACAGTTGTGCATACAGCCACGTGGAGGATGTTTCATAAGACCCTCCCTATCTGAACATGGACGTCTGTCATAATGCTTATAATGCAACTTTTAAAAAAGCTTTTAAAAAAGCCCAGTAAGTTGTTCCAGAATTGCAGGCGAATGAAACAAGACAAAAACTCTGAAAGAGTCAGAACAGTCCATTCTTACATTTTGAACGAGCCATATTTCATTTACAATTTTTGCTGCGTTATAACAACAAATATTTAAAATGCAAATTATTTTAGAAGTTTAATTCAACAGAAACGTTTGATTTTGTCCATATTTCTCATTAGGACTACGACTGTTTTTCATTTACAGAGAATTTCAAAATTGTCTCTTCTTGCACTCATTCAGAATGAAGCAGAATACCAAATTCTGAAAATCCTTGCAAAAGGAACTCAGTCCTCCCACAGTGCTTTCTGTGCCTGTATGAAAGGGACAAGAAGCTCAACGTGTAATTTCTGTGAGCTCTAAGGAGATGGTATGTGTGTTAGTATTGTCAAATCCAGGCTTATACAGCTGCTGTTTGGATATAAATCATAGATGCTTTTGGGTTACTAACACCCTCTGCAATTTAGTACAGTTGTTAATTAATACAATACTGTATTAGTTCTTCTTGCAGTCTTACTAGTAACACCCCATGAAATCCCATTAGCTCTGCATATGGTGCCAGATTTGTTCTGAATGTGGGAAAGAAAGAAATTTACAATGGTATGAATAATAAAGAGATGCTTTCAAGTGGTTTCCACTGCAAACATTTTGAAAAAACATTTTCCAGAAAGTGGGTTGTGGGGCAATCTTTTCACAAATTTTCAATGCAAACATGCTTATATGTCACAATCTTTTCCCTGCAGTGTGAATATCCTTATACACCACTACTGTTATACAGCAGAAACATAAGCAAGGTAGGTTAGGTTTTCCAGAAGTTATTTGAATATTCTGCTTCAGTGATCTGACAGATACTTCTTAACTTCCAGGCAAATATAGATGCCATGGTGAAAAACAGGCTTATTTGTTAACCCCTCATACAGAGCACTCTAAAATGCATAAGCCGCTACAGAAACTTCAGACCTAATTATTTTCTACTTAGTTGAGTTTTGTTGTAGTATTGGCTCTTGAATGAAAGAGAAATCTGACAAGGAGCTGTCAGAAAGTCTTTTAAAAATGGTGAAGCAGGCAGGATTTAGAAGCAGACTATTGCCTGGAGAAGCTGGCTCAATTTTAATTCTCTCTTGATCCTTCAGAAGTTGCTGCCTTAGAGTTACAGCGGTAGTAGTACGTAGCTAGTAGTATTCTAGCAGGTGCTTTTCTTCCCCTTTGTCCTCCCCAGCCCTGTCATTCATCTGTAGTCCAGTCTCCACCACCACATTATGCAATCAGGAATGGGCAGGGCGTTTCTGCATGGCCAACGTCCAGACAGGGACGCACTGCTCAGGGAATCCCTCCTGCCTCTCCTCTTGCAGGATGATGAGTCCACTCATTTCAATGAGGCTGCGGAGGATGTTCAGGTCTCGGATCACACTACTGTCCAGACAATCCAGGATACAGCCCTCCCTGGCTACATTGTCCTTGAGAATGATAACACCATTATCCTTCAAGCCTTTCTGGCACCGGATGAGAAACTTCAGGAGATCCTTATCTGTCAGATATCCTAAAGGCAAAAAGATGAAAATAGATCACTATTAACCATTCACACAGACTCTTTCTGAACAGTGCCTTGATTTGATTCTCCATCCCTTTTATTGCTGGAATAGTTCTAGATCTGCCAGATTTCAGAATGAAAACCTGGGTAAATCAATAAGATCAACAGTTACAAACACAAATTGATATTTATGATCCATATTAGTAGCAGCAACAGATGTGGACAGAAGTCAACGGGAATAGTGGAGAAAATAGCGGGTGCTGAAAGGTTCTTTAATCTGGTGGTTAAAGTCATAATAAGAATCACTGGCAGGAAGCTGGAACCAAACAAATTCAAACTGGAAATAAGAGACAACTGTTTTAACTGTAAGTAACTACCAATTGGAAACTACCAACTACCAAGTGGTGGATTTACCACCTCTTGAAGTCCTCAAATCCAGTGTGGCTGACTTTCTCAAGATAACGTTTTAATTGAACACAAACCATTCAGTACAAGGGTAAAACAATAGAATGTAACAGCAAGTGATACAGAATAGGTCAAATTAGATAATCTAACAGTCACTTCTGGCTTTTTATGCTACAAATTTCTATATGCATCCATCAAAGCAGCTGTGGATTACAACCAAACTGCCAAATAAACTCTGTATTACTCCATACTGTTCTGATTTCTGCATATACCATATATATTTAAATACAGTAATTTTTAATATGTTATTGAGATTGTGTTTTGTATCCCTCCTTCTTAAAGATCAGTAATTCTGTTAACATCAGGAGAGTGGGGCTCAGAGAAGAGCAAAATGAGAACTCTTACACATGAAACCTATTTAAAATGAACTAACAAGGGCAGGTGGTCAAAAACTCAATAAAAAACTCGAAAAAGTTGCTTGTAATTTCTAGTCAAAATATTTAGTTTTCTTCATGGTAGACCTAAACTTTTATAAATGCAAGCTGTCATTTCAAAACCACATTTTGATGTAGCTTGTCAGTTTTTGTTTTTTTTTTTAAACTACTTCCCTCTCACTAAAGAAAAAAAGACTCAGAACCAAAACCTGAATACCTTCCAAACTGTAGGAAAATTGCAATTTCAGTCTGAAATTTAAACTTTCATTTTTATTTCTTCAAAAAGAAAGAGTCTGAACTGATTTAATTATGTATATGCAAGACAAATCAAGATTGCATGGGCTAGATTTTTTGAAGCATTTGGCTGCTCTTAACCTAGTTTTTAGCCCAGTTTCCCCCTCCAAAAATATGATCTTTCTTGCATTGCTAACTGCCAGTTAGTCGTGCTCCATTTCACCAGAAAGTGTTGAGCTTGTTGGCATTTTCATCCAAATTCAAGGCAGTGGTAGAAGCTTGGTTAACACTTAAGATCACTATCTAGGTCACAGCAATTGATGGCTGAAAGGTGGAAGGAGATTCAGATCTGCTAGACAAAAGGCATATGCTGCTTTTGTCATTGATAACACACAAGTAATAAGCACAGCTCCAGACAAGTCTTCATTCATTCTGTCTCATGTTGCCATGGGTTTGTTCATGAGATGAGGAGGGAGCAATGACTGGCTATTCAAAAAGAACAGAAGTACAAAGGAAAATGATACTGTTCTGAAGCAACTTGCTTGTATAGCTATAGAGGAACAACCTATTCTAAGAGCAATCTTACTACTTTTTAAGACTATGTATAAAGGACAAGTAACTGCTCTTAAGATCTCCTGTACTCATCTTTCTTCCTTTGCCCAGCAAGAAAGGATCTCCAGGGTTTTGACACGGAATTTTTCAGGCCTCCTCTTGTGCTTTAGAATAATGAGTCCTGCCCACTGAAACTGCACGAGGGACACTGCAGCAGTAAGGGCTTTAAAAAACAGCATGGAAAATATCCACTAAAAATGGTATTTCTGACTGATTGAGACAGGAGAATGAAAAGTTGACTTATCAGGTCACCTTCAATTCACTTCTCCTGTAGCTGTATGAATATTCTGTTCACTTACAGCCTTACAACACTTTTCATGCAAGGATCACTGCACACTTTACAAAAGTAATTAATTCTCATACCATTGCTTTAAGTAGGAGGGAAAAAAATTGGAACAAGGAACAGAGCCCACATTGTCTAATTGCCTGTCTGCTGCTCTTACTGCTGCAGTGCATTCACTGGGGTGACTGCAGGAAAGGAAGCAGATATTTGTTATTTGGGGCGGAGTTGCTTTGAGACATAGCTAAGTGAACCTCTTTGATGAGCATTAGTGCATGTAACAGACACAGTCATCTGTTGACAGGTTTTGGTGATTTCACCATGTTTTTTCACAGCTTTTTTCCTGAAATATTCCCAGGTCTCAATAAACAATCATCAGATTCAGAAATGCCCCTGAGAACATCAGTATGAAGGAGGGACAACTACTGGCAGAATCTAAGAAAGGACTAAAGGGAATATCCCTGAAGGGGCACTTAGCATAATGGATTATATGTGTGAGGGGTATATGACATGCCAGTGATTTCCACAAGATCTTTGCTGGAAACGTCCAACAGGATGCCAAGCTACAGTGCAGAAGGGGTGAATCCTGGGTGGAAAGTGACTTTCGGCAAAGAACCAAAGGAAACTATCCTTAAATGCAGGTACTGTCAATCTTGTAAACAAAAAACCCTACCACTCATTCTGCATCCAAATGCTGGGGCTGCCCTATCTGCAAAGGGCCACATATGTCTCAAAAGGGCTCTTCTTCCTTGTGAGACTGCATGGCTGTCTGGAGTACCTGATGGCTCATGAAAAACATGGGCAAAGGGGTGTCCAAAACTGGCCAATATTCAAGAGGCCAAGAATAAGGGTCATACAATCATACAATTCTCTCACGTGCTTTTTTTCCTGGTAGCCAAGCTTGATCCCCACTTATTGGTACTGCCACAGTGTTACAGTCTTTCTCCCACCACATGCCAGATGCAGAGGTGTTGATAGATCACTGCACACATCCTATCTGTCTGTAGTATTGGTAGCTATGAGGGAGGGAGGATTCCTGCTCAATATATAAGGCCCATATATATGACCTACTCCCCCGTTGCACTATAGTATGCAAGCTGCTCCTGGTACACGTACCCTCCTCCAGTACACGGCCTAAAAAAAAAAAAGTAACTTGATGTGTACCCACTGTGCACATGGCTGGGGAGAACTCTCAGAAGTCCACTGCAAGATTTTTTTTCCCCCCTGGGCTGACAGGGAAATGTGACAAGTTTGAGAAGATATAGACTGTGGGGACTGCCTGACTCCACAGTAAAGCTATAGTACTGCAGGAGTTTCTTTTTTCTTGTTTTCTACTTGCTTGTTCTGGCTGCTATGGGAGCAGGCACTGGAACTGAATGAAGGCAGCACCTTGTGCTTCCAGCACTTGTCAGTCTTGGCCTGCCATCATCAAAGATTTCAGAATCTCTTTTTACAGCTGCACCGTTCTTTTAATAGTACTTTCAGCACAGGCTGTGTAATTCTGAGGTGCTGGGCTGGATGAATAGTGCTGAACTAACCTGAAACCCACTGAATCCAGATGACATCATATCTTTGTGGGGCTGGAGTGAATTCCTGGAGGCTTTTGCAATAATACATTTCTACTCTGTCCTCCTCACCCTGCAGGTAGTTCGGGACCTCAGCCAGGAAATTTTCCATCATATCCACCAGTTCCACACTCTTGAAAATTGGTAACAGGACATGCTTGCTGATCCGACCTATCCCAGAGCCACAGTCCAGGGCGCGGTTGGTGCCAGCTTTCCCCACCCCCTGTGAAACACAAGAAAATCATTTGAAATCTGAAAAATACTACCTGAAAGAACACAGCGTGTTACCAGATATGGCCTTTTGTCCACCAAGCCTAGTATCTTGTCTCTTTACTTGTCTAGGGCAGTTACAAGACTGGTGAGAACTTTAGACACTATCAGTACACCTTTGGATAGCTATTAAGCAGTTACACTGCATTCCCAGATAATGTCTAGATGCATTTTTCCTCCATTACTTTCCCCAGCTAGGAGTGAAATCCAGTGACCTGCAGAACCTCACACTGAGTGTCCAAGCCAGTAAGAGGAGTGAAGACAAACCTCCCCTTGTGCTCCAGCTGGCACACTCTATCCCACTCCTATGAACTGACACTGTATGCACCAAGTTCTCCTCCTCAACACTCAGCACCCCAGATCTCCAGCAGCCACTGCTCATTTGGAGCTGCAAAACATGAAGGCTGAAGTTGATGGGATTCCTTCATCGCAACCCTGCATTTATTGCTGCTTTTGCTTGATACAAGGAGAGAGAATATTTCACAAATTCCTAGCTCTCGCAGAAGGACCACTGGTCTTCATAAAGCCCATGCAACTCCACTGGTCATGTATTCGTATCTCACAGCCATCTGCATGACTAGGTCAGTCTTATTAAATTCTGAACCCAGTAAAAATCTAACAAAAGAATAAACATATACCAAACACTACACACAAGAGATATAACTTGTGGAGCACAGAACATCTAAGGTGTCCATGGACATCTCTGCAGAGACAGAGCGTCCTTGTGATCTGAGTGCAGTTTTCAAAACAAGTTGTGTTTGAACAAAGATCTTGGAGATTTAGCTAACTTATGACAACACAAATTTGGCCTGGAGCATATTCAGATTTTCTTCTTTAAACATGGAGACAAGCAAGATGACTGAGTAGATTTTGCTTAACTGCTCTTTTTTTTATTCCTAAATATCATCCCTGGATAGAGATCAGACAAGAAAAATTGTGGCACAAAGGATATGTCTGTGAGAAAATAATGAGTTACTGTAAAAGGATCTTCATAATGAAAGCTGTATTTTACTCCTAAAGCTTCCATTCTAGCTATAAAAAGGCTCTTAAGAGCGTGCTGCTGTTGTGTAAAACAGAAATTATAAGTCTGTACAGGCACTGGCTGTGGAATTGGAGCTCCCCTGGCCAAAGTTATCTGCTAAACAAATATATTAAAAGCAAATGTAAACAGCTTTTCTCTGTCACTGGAAGTGAGAGTTGAAGCAAAACCTACGGGCCAAAGCCCCTGCTGCAACTTCACTGCTTTTAAATGAAATAAGCCCAGGAAGAGTCTAGCTCTTTCTGCTTACTGGGAGACCCCCCCCTACCCCCTGTAATGACTAAGCATAAATCACATAACTCACTGCTTTTTTGGCCTTGCTTCAGTGGGTAATTCAGTAGATTATTAAGGTCAAAGGACAGAACTGTCAATGACATGACTATGAATAGCTCAGCTGAACATCTACAGTTACATGCAGTAACTGTAGAAAGAGCATAAGGACCTGAAAGGCTCTCACCAGCCTCTGGAGCTGCTGGTCCCAATTTGTATACCTAGGAACATTAATCTCCTGATACGTGCAAGAGTCCACAAGCCTTCAACCCTATTGGACTCTAGAGATGACCTGTTTGTAGTTAGCCAGAAAAATCTGAGCTATTCTTCATTCACAGGCTGCACTCAGGAGCACGTGGCTTTTACTGAGGCTTTTACTGTGGCTTTTACCTGTGCAACCTCGTGTAGGGAACCTGCTTTGGCAGGGGGGTTGGACTCTACCTCTGGAGGTCCCTTCCAACCCCTATGATTCCGTAATTCTGTGACCAGACTAAGCTGTAACATAGAGTTCATGAAAAGAGAAGGAACTGTGTCTCAGACCTTTACAAGGTCAATTTCCATACTGTTTGATGGCAGACACATATAGGCCTAAGCTAATGTGATTAAGTAAAACACTTCAAGAGAGCTGGTGAGAAAGCAGGAATTGTTTACCAAAAAGCTAGAAAAATTAGCCTAAAAGCCATACAACTTCTGACTTTGATACCTGTGTTTCAGAGAACCTATAATCACAGTACCTTACCAAAAATTGGGAATTCATCTCCCATGAGATGCATCACAGCAAGGACCTGTGATGACACATCTCCATTTGCCATCAAGAAAGAAAGGAAACAACCATAGGAGTTGAGGCTTAATCCCACACTTCACTGACAAGGAGCAAGAGTACCAGGCAGTCAGAAGAGAAGCCCTGCAAAGCACCACAGCTCTGTTTGCAATGAAAACATTGACATAAATCCATGTTCAGCTAATATATTTTCAGTTTGGGAGTGCTCAGAGCTTTGACAGGGTATTAACATTTTCTTTGGAAGGCAATCATTTTCCCAAAAGCCTAATTGAGTTGAAAACTGGACTTCTTATTTAAAGAAATAGTGTAAGTGAAAATTTTAAGCCAGAACAGGCTTCAAAATTTAAGATTGACTGCTTCTCTGCTTACATGCTTCCTGTTACTCTGAATCACTGTCGTTGAGGGCATGTACACACCCAAATGTTCTGCTGTAGAACTGAATAGGGCACTCACAAAAGTTCATTAGGTATAAAAAAATCTGTGGTATATGTTTTTGATGCTGCTACTTCAGGTCTTCAAAGAGCAGGAAGGCAGTATTGATATGAAGGGAAAACAAAGAAATCACAGTTCAATAAATAGTTAAAAAACAGCAGTTTTCTAAATTTATATAAATATCAGGCTTCAAACAAAATCTCTTCCATCTCCCTGATCAAACAGAAGAAAAATCACTTTCCAGAAGCTTTTCATTCAGCAGGTCCCCATTTAGACAGCTGAACCAAGGGCAAGACAGGGCAGAAAGGAAGACAGGTTTTTTGGGGTAGAAAGGGAGCTGGAAGGACAATACAATCCCCATCTGTACTATTTCACACACCTGTAGATCATGAATGTTACCGAATTAATGGTCCTTTGTTTCTTTTTTTAAAGATTACCTCTGGATTAAGCACTTGAAAACACAGTGTCTATATGGACATCAAAGCTTGAATTGGCATGAATACATAGCCATAAATATGCAGTGGTATAGCTCTGCTGATAACCCTTCAAGTATGACTGCACCAAAGACAACCTATAGCTTGTCTATATAGCGCTACTGGCTCATGTTCTAACTCAGATGTTGTTCTTGGTTTGAGTTCTGCCCACACACACGTAAAACCTCTTAACTTGAGCACAGTGGCACTTTTAACTCAGTTTGACTCGCCTGGGCAGGAGACGGGCTAAAATATAAGTGAAGTCCTTAGTTTTCTACTGCCTTTTTGTAATTCCTTCCATGCACCCAGGCAAGATAAATTCTCCCATGGTAAGGAAATCTGTAGCTCAGTTTACAGTGGTGCTAAAAAACATGTTAAGAAATGCCATACATGAAGGTATGCAACATCAGTCATGGAAGGGAAATGTCACTGTGTGGCATTTCCACACCAGCCAAACTAACTGAAGGGTAATTTGAGCAGAACTGGGCAACTGTTTTTTAAGGAGCACTAGTTTTGCCAGAAATAAAAGTTTTGGAAGAAGAAAATTCTGTGATATCGATACCTCAAATCGGTTTTAGCCAAGAAACGTGGGAAAGAATGTTGAAAATGTTAAGATATTTCTTTTTGACTGCATTCAAGGGAAAAAAAAAAAACTTGTGAACTTTTCATTTCTAAACAGCATTTTTCATTTTGGAACTGACATATCTTAAGAACAACAGGAAAAAAAATCAGAGGGCAAAACAATCAAAAACCTAAATTAAATATGTTCAGTTGACCTGAGAGTAATTTTCTTTTCTGATTTTGTTAAACTCTTTTTTTTAAAAAGCATAGCTTATGTTTGGGTCAACAAATTGTTTTCTTCTACTTTGATTGCCTTATTGGTAAAAAAAAAAAATTCAGAGATGTAAACTTGTAAAGACATGTTTCAGATTAGCTGTACAGTAAGGTCACTACTACAGAAAGCCTGTAAATATCTTTATCTGATAAAGTAGGATTCAAATTGCAGTAGTAAGGAAGGAAAATAAACCATAAGTAACACAACTAATTGACTGTATCTTGAGAGAGGACAGGCTGTAATAAACTAAATCAGAATTAGCAAAACCTGCAGATTCCTCTCTCTTATTTTTTTCCTTGTTTGATCTTGGCCATTCCGAATATCCTCTCTATCCCTGGCTAATAATAGGAGTAGAAGCTCTGCTCTGGAGTCTTTTGTATCTGTCATCGCACCTGATGCATTGGGTATGATTTCTCTTAGGCATGTGAAACTCTGATACAGACTGTACTTCTTTCCTTTCTGGGTCTTGGAGATGAGAAAGCTTAACAGTGTGATATAAACTCGCTGTTCAGAAAACTGAATCTGTATGATGTCTAGGAAGTGTGAAATCTTTCCCTGAGGACAGGCTTGTCCACCATGTGAATTCCAAATATCCTTAAAACAAGACATGTAAAATTTAAGGGATATGCCTGGAGCTGGCTCTAATTTTACAAGTTATGTTTCGTTTTTACTGAAAGCACCACTTTATTGTTCATCTTCCGAATTTCCTTCTTGTTTTCTCTTATTTTGTAAAAAAACAAACAGTGAGGCCTTGAGATGTTGTGAAGCTGCTTCACAAAAATCTTACAGATGCGGCGAGGCCTTAAAATGCTGTGAAGCCATTAATACAGAAGACTGTTAATAGAAATAAAGTAGCTGTTCACTTAGGTAACTGTGCTTTGCTGGCATACTGTCCCAAGAGTCTATCACATACAGTGAACTTTGCCATCAGTTGCTCTTCATTGCTAGACAGGATTTCTATCTGTTATTAAACCACGCTTATTTTTTCATCCACAAACTGTGCCTTTTTTTATACACAACATCTCATTAGCTTATTGAGCTTTTTTCCACAATAGGTCATTAAGGCTAAAAAAACCAAGTCATCTAGTTAAGCAAAATTTGTACTTTTGAGTAGAAAATGAAAGCTCTATAGTAGCATTATGTAGAACTTGTGAGTAGGAAAATTTATGAAATTCAGTTCCCTGTAACTTTGTGGGTTCTTTAGCATCTAATATAGTTGTTGAGCTAATTTAGCAGGCTTCTTATCCCCAGGAAAGGAAAGAGGTGGTTGGAAAACCATTGGGCCAAACTTTATAAAAAAAAATTAGATTCCTAACAACACATTTAGGCATCAATGGGTTTTTCAGAAACCCAAATGCCAAAGTGAAACTGCTATTTTAATTACTGCTAAAATTCCACTTCGCATCTCAAGTCAAAGCAAACCTTTGAAGATCCTTACAGACCTTTAAAGATCTGCCTTCGAAGGTCAACAATAATACTACAGCGATCAGGAAGTCATTTTTACTAACAGGTAGCTTATTCTACATACTGCTAACACAGAGGGGAAGGAGGACTGGATTTTCTTGCAGCGTTCTCAGAAAAAAGATATCTATAAATAGGCAAAACAGAACCTTGGCATCTTGTCTCAGCCACTTTCCCAAATAGAATGCAGGAATTTGCACAGAAATATCTCCCACTGAAGCTAGCAAGGATTTTATCATGAAAAGTCTCAGTCCTACACTGAGAAATAATCTTCCACCCAAGCTAAGATTGTGCTATCCTTGCACAATCCTCTTTGCAGCTTCAGAGCATAAGAAAAGGATGCAAAACAGGTAAACAAGAACATACAGCCAAGCAAATGTGTATTCATGATGATACATGATCTGGCAGAATGCATGTAAACAGTACGTTCCTGGGCCCCATCACAGTCAATTACAACATGAGCTTCATGCATATGAAATATGACATATGGTACCATTTAAAATATATATGACTGGGCACACTGCATGTCATTTATGACACATCACCACTGTCTCTTGCAGAAGATGGGATTAAATGACTCACCCCAACAAACTTCCTGAGAAACTCCCTGGAGGATTCAATGTCTATATTGGAGAGCTCAATGTAGTCTCCCATCATGCCCTCTTCTGTGGCTGGTACCTCCTGGTAGAAGTGTTTGGCCCTGGCGTAGAACTGCATCTCCCCATTGATAACTTGGCTTGTTAAAGCGTAAAGTTTCACTGCAAGCAGATAAATCATTATTTTATTGTTAATGACACATTTCTGGGTTAGTTTATCGTTCTGAAGGCATGGTGATGAAAATCAGCGAATCTAAGCTGAGCCTCCAAATTAACAAACCTCTGTTTCAAAAGCTGAGGTGAAAGGAAAGGTGTTGGATTTAATCCTGCAAGGCTCTGAAGGGACACAGCACCCCTTGAGTATATTCTGTGCCTCCCACACTCAGAACTCGTTTGTCATTACACAGTATGTTTTCACATCAGTGAAAAATCATTCCAGGTTTGAAGATGAACATTAATACCGAAGAGAGCAGTGGGATTAGTTTACCCCCAGAAAAGCTGTGGGCAGTGTTTATTGCTGTTCGCAGTCACCACTTCCGCTGTCACAAACCTAACAGCTCCTTACAGCCTGCAGATTGCCATATATGCTTTCTAGCCATCAACAGCTGCGCAGAGAGTGCACCAAGAGGAGTCTGAATGAATGAGGCACTTGCTTTGGTTTATTTTTAGTGGCACTGTAAAGTCTGGGGCACTGTAAGTAAGCCGAACCAAGGAGCAGATGGCATTCTCAGGCCTAAGTGACTATACAGTGGGGAGACAATTTAGAAACAGAGTCCTAAATTTTCTTGTGTCACAGGTCAAGATAATCAGTAGGTGTTATATTGGAAATCTCCTGTGTGCCTGGGGGTTGGGTCTTTCATTTCATTGCTCTGCTATTTTGCTGGTAATACATAGCAATCATAAGTCTGAGGCACTTCAATTAGAACCTGTTTTGTAGGGTAAATGATCATTTTCCCCCATTCTTTGAAGAACTGAGATCTATGCTCTGCATCTAAGTTTTTCCATACTTGAAATGCATTGGCATACCGAAAGTAGTTGTGTTGTATTTCAAGGTTCAGATTCGGAGAGACTAGAAACTGTTTGTTTGGAAACAAGCTATCCTGCTGTCTCATACACATACAAGCATACAGGTGCTTCCCCACATGTACACTTATTCCCAGCCAGGCCTTCCAACAAAAACACAACTGCAAGCCTGTGCGTGAAAGCTAAGCAGTGAGGAGGGATGGAGTCACACTGGGAATGAGTCTGCAAGCACCACTTCGCATTGTGAGACCACCTCCACTGCAGATGTTCAGCATGCTCAAGGAACTAAAAATGAGCAAGCAGCAAATGGCTTCCTGGTTAATAGAGGAAAGGGAGATGTCTCTGTGGGCTGTGCAGACAGGGAGCTGCACCCAGCTGCTGTTCAGCGTTTACCTTCTGTGGACTGCATCTTTCAGCTTCCAAACTTCCCCAGGAGCAAGGGTCTGACAAAGCCATGCCTTGCTCACACTGCCTGCAGAAAAGGAATTATGCCCTCCATGCACAGGATGAGAGTTAGGCCAGAGACCTGAACATAAGCCTGGAATGTATTTATGGAAGGCAAGCAAGCTCAGCAGGGAATGATAAGTGTATGCCTGCCCATCCCCAGCAGGAGAATGACATTTTGGCGGCAAATGAGAGGGGACAAAGGAAGTAGGATGGGGAATAATTACCACCAAGGACCACTCAGAACAGAATAGCGCTATTGGGTTACACATCAGCAGCATGCCCAGCATATCCTTCATCCAACAAAAGCAGCATTACCAGCCCCTCTTGTCATCACCTGCTTAAGTCAACTGCTGAACGGATACTATTAAAGCTTTAATCCATTACACATTTATGTTATGCCTAAGAAATTTATACCACAAGAAGCACTGAGCCCAGCAAGGGTCAAAACCTGGGAGTTTTACACACTCCACTGATTATATTCACATACTCAGAAGAAACCATTTAGCTGAAGAAATTAATATGAAGGGGGCAGCAGCCAGTCCACTGTGCAACTTGGCCAGGGAGGCTCCCAGAGCCTGGGAAATAAAGACTCCATTGGCAGTGGAGATTCTTCCAGTAAATGATCTCCATCCTCCCCGGAAGTGGCACCAGCCTATTTTCTCCAGGTCTCTTTTTTCTCCATTTCAGATGCCAGTCTGTCTGGTGAACAGAACTGAACCTCTGGATGCTTGCTTTACAAGCTCTTCTTTATGAGAGCCCAGCAATCATTTCTAGGGTTTGTTTAACAGAACTACCAGGGGACAGAGACTTATCCCGTTCCACTTGACTGAAAAGAAAGGCACTTACAGGCTGTCTGCACACTAGGACAGGGTTTGTGCTACCAGCTGCCTGCAACACAACAAATATTCAGGGTCCTTCTACTCAATACATGAGCTGTACCCAAGGCAACACATGGAGACGATATGCTGCTGTTCAGGATATCAGATCTGCGGTGCGTGCTCTGATTTCTCACTCAGAACCTGGATCAGACTCACAGGATGCCTGCAGGGATTTGCATGCACACACAAGCTGACTTCGGCTCCTCCCTGGCCAGCTGGGGCCCCACAGCCCTGCCTGACATGCCAGCATTTGAAAACAGCTCTACTCTGAACGCTCGAGCATTTTCTGTATCCGTGCAAAGATCTTTTTGTGCAAGTGCCTCACCTGAGGGCATGCAAGGACACAAGTCCTGTACCCAAAGCCTGCCACAGTGACAGTCTCATGCACACAGTATGTGATCAATAGATTTCCACCTCCTGCTTCCTCAAGTATTTCTCCTCCCTCTCCTGAATTTGCAACACTGCCAACTCTCCCTACCCACAACCCAATTTCCCAGACACAACCAATCAAGCTCACCTCTGATCTGCCTCGCAGCTGTGCCTGGCATGCAGGCTCCAGCAGCAGGACCAGAGGGAGCAGGAGATTTGCCAGCTTGCAGGAATCTACCACAAAAGGGAAGTGTGAGGAGACACACGTCCTTAGTGGCAGTTAGTGTTGCAGCTCTGCTCCAGTGTGCCTGCCCCTCATCACAGGACCTGTCTAGCCAGAGGCATCTTCCCAATCCATGATCCATGTGGGACTATCTCCTGCATCAGGAAATGAAATACTTGAGCTCTGTTACTGATACACAACCTGATTTCAATTTACTTTACAAAGCAGGGCATAGACAGGACAGGATGATGGAGCTGTAAGTCCCACACAGACTGGGGGGCAGCTTTCACAGACAAGATTTTCCAGTGTTAAGTTAGGTGACCTGTAATATTTCAGGTTAGAAATGTGTTTCAAGCAAAGCAAGCAGAAACCTATCGTGGTGCACTTTGTCTCTCAGCTGAACCTGCTGGCAAGACCCCCAAGCAGCAAAGGCTAAAGCGAGCCCACTGGCAAAGCAGGCTGAGCACAGACTGCCTCCGTAAAGGTCACCCCCAGTCAGGAGGTGTTAGCAATTTTCAGTCACAGCAAACACTGTCTGAATGCCAAACAGAGCTGAATGCCATCCCCTAGACTAGACACAAAACATACACCTAGGCCCTTCTTCACCCCCCCCAAGTCCAAAATTTTTTTTATGGATCAGCTCTAAATTTTGTTTTGCCACATCTGATCTAAATCTCTAGGGCAATGGGATCCCTTAATACATTGGATCAGGCACAGTCCCAACCTGCAGCAGACTGTTTTACAGTTCCTGGTTGCACAGCTTGCTCAGCTAAATCTCCCTGGCAGAAATAAATGTTGCAAATAATTTTTTTGAAGTTTTTATTTGTGAACATTGTTTTGTGGCTCCAACTGCCTTCTGCAAGATATTGAACTAATTCCATTTTGGCTAAGCATCCCTTTTAAATGCAACATCTGCTTTGCGCATCAGTTGAAAAATGGTTATCTGGGTGCAGAGCAAGATTCACCTCTCTGCTATGGTCTGAGAACTGTTTTATAGAGGCTGAACATCAGCACACCCCCAAAGCAGGCTTTACTTACAGACATGTGCCTCACATATTGAAATATTTGGCTCTTTGAACTAATCATCTGAGTCTGCCACTGCAGATCTCACCCTCCTGGCACCAAGTCCCTCAGCCCCTGCAACCACATGCATGATTTCCAGCATCTGAGTAGCTCTGTTAAAGTCCACTGGGCTTAGAGGCATTCATACACATTTGAGTGCACTGTTGAATCTGGGCCTAAATAAAATGCCTTTTATTTATAAATGTCACTCCAGTCTGTAAAAATTATATGATTCTCTTAACAGGCCATGATACCAGATATGCTCAGCTCATAGGTAAACTTGCCTAAGTGCTCCACCACTGAACCTAGGAAAGGAGGGTGAGGGGATTGTGGAGTTAGCATAGCTTGAAGTAAATTTTGTACCTTGTCGATCCTAGACTGCAGCAAAAGTTTCAATGTGAGGCCCGATTTCAGTGTTAATCGCACTTAGGGTTAAGCACCCTGTAAAGTGCTCTGCTAGGTCACAGGCTTAGTGTTGTTTTAGTGGTTTAACACTGTTAACTCTGTGTAAGAGGTCTCTGGATCTCGTCTTGAAGTACAGTTAATTTCTGCTCAGTTCCGCTCTGAACTGAACTTGAAAATGTCATTCTGCAGATATCTTTGGACTTGCCACATTCGCTCAGCTCCACATCACAGAGAGCACAGGAACACAGGATAGTCCAGACTGGGAGGCACCTAAGGAGTTGCAGGTTCAAACTTCTGCTTGCAGCAGACAGAAATGAGGTTCCTCTATTCAAGTCAGTTCTAAAAGCCTGCAGCAATGTACAGCCTGCCTGGGCAACCTTTTCCAATGCCCTGACAAACCACAAACAAAGCTTTTCCTTACAGTCACTCTGAACTTCTCCAGTTTGAATTTATGTCCACCATCTTTTGTCATCTGACCAGAGCATGGCTCTTCAGGTCACTGATAAAGATGTTAAACAGGACAGCTGCCTGTGAACACCACTGATCTCAAGACCAAGTACGACACGTTAACCCTGACTTTCTAAGCCCAGTGACCCAACTGCTGTTACCCATCTGGTTGCCCACCCATCCACACCATGACATACATGCTATGAGGATTCTCAGATGTGTCTTCACAGCACACAGGCTACCTGTCAGTGCCTGTCCTTATGCACCCTTTTACTCCATGACAGTTACCATGGCATAATGGATAAACTGCACGTTCACAGATAGGCTGGACTCACAGCACCTTTTCCTTGGGGTCTGATTTGGATATACTAGCAACAAAATGGAAAACTTGAGAGAAGTTGTAATAATGACTCAGAGCATTAAAAATCTGGCAGAGGGACACTTTAGTCTGACAGGTAAACATTTTAGAGAGTTTGCTGGCTGAGAATGGAAATTCAAATAAAATTCAGACCAGAAATAAAATACAGTTTTAAGAGAGTGAAGCAATTAGACCTGGAAACAGCTTAATTACATACTGATGAGTTCTCAGTCATTTGCAGCCTTTAAGCCAAGTTATTTTTGTCTTCAAAAATATATACTGTGACTCAATCATAAATTACAGGCACAATCCGGAAACTTTTATGTGAAATTTTAAGCTAGATATTCATAGCAGTACCTTCTAGCCATAAGACGTTCTACCAGTACTTACACTAACAGTTACACTGTAGGAAACCCTGCTCAGTTTCTAATATGTTGTGTTTATTTTCAAAATAAATGAAAGAATAACATTGTCTCAGACTTCTTGAGATTACACTGACCTATAATTAACTTCCCTTCCTTTCCATTTTTCCTTTCTTTCCATCGTTCCTAGCTACCTACCACTAGGGACAGGAGTATTTACCTTGCATGTTTCATTTTAGATAGCTGCAGATATCACCCTATGTGAAAAGCCACATCAAAATACTAAGAAAACACTGAAATACTTTTTCTCATTATAGACTCATAATTCTAGCATCTTGAGCAGAGTACTCACTGGGGTCTGTACAATCTCACAGGATCAGGTAAGATAACCCACCTACCCATGTGGGTCTTTCAGTCAGGAAGGAGCCCTCAAGAAGCACAGTTTAGCAGGTCAGACACAGCCCTTCCATCTTAAATTCTAACTCTAAGTAGAGGCTGAATAATTCTGCTTAAAAAGTAACGAAGATTCAAGCAAAATGTACTTCCTAGGTATCCTGCCCTGGAAAAAAAAAACTGGTTCTTACTCAGGGTGAAATTTTCAAGAGAAATTAACATTCTTTTTCTGCACAAAGTATTTTGGCATCCTGTATCTTTCCATCGTATTTGGCTATAAAGAAATATTTTGGAAGCACTTTCCTCCCAGATAACAAACACTGGTCTGGACAGCCTGCTGCAGAGATCTGGATTACAGAGGCTTTTGATAAAAAAATAAAAATCATTACTTTTCAAGCATTTCTCCGCAGCAATGCAAAATACAAAGCTGAGGACGAGTATCAGACAACAGAGAGTAAGACCTGACAGCTCTGCTACTTTTCAGTTTGTCCTTCCGAGTTCCAAGTAGGTCAATTCATGTTTTATTTAAAGGTGACAGCAGCATCATCACCCCAAAAATCAAACTTCCTTAAGCTCCGAGGTCTTTCCCATGCCTCCCCCACCAATCTATGGAGTATTTAGGTAAAAAAAAAAAAAAAAAATGAAACAGGATACTGAATTAGAGGGAGCTGAGAGAATAACAAATGGTCTAGCTAAACTGTAATTTCTCAAGCAGGGCTTCTCAAAGCCACTATTTATTGTCACAAGTGCTGCACCCAGCTATCTAATATGACATGTCCTTCCAGAGCACAGTAACACACATACAAACGCTCCTGCCCACCAGTTACTCACCCAGGGGAAGCGTTTCCAGCAGATAAAGGTAACACTGAAAGAAGTCATTCTGGATCGCCTTATGTAAGTCAAATGACATGCTGTGGCGACAGAGTTCTTCGTCTGTCTTGTGCCAGCGTGACTTAAAAGCCAGATGTGCTGCTTTATATGCCATGCTGATGTTTTTCGCAAGGGTAGGAAGCTGCTGTGGCTGGTGCTCTCTGAAGGACCTGTCCTTCCGAAGAGGCAGAGGCACCGTCATTTAAACTGTGGCAGTGTGCTGTCATTCTATATTGGGGTGTGTGTGTGCAGCAGTGCAGGGGGAGGAGGCGGGTGAGAGGGGAGTGAGAAACACTGGTTCTTGGCACTTCCTCAGAGCAATCCCTGGAGTGTCACCCTCTGAAGCAAGCAGGTGCTGGAAAGTGATAAAAACCTTGATCAGGAAATTGCTTAGCCAGGGTAAAAGTATATCTACATCAAAAAAAAAAAAAAGAAGAGTGCTTTAGTTCAATTACACTTTGCCTAATCTATGCAGCCTTCACTTCAAAGAAACTCAGATATTATCCAGGGTCTCCCATCTCTCTCTTTAATCTCACAAGGCAATTTTGTTTCTTGGTCTCTCCCTCAGTATTCTTCAGGCCAGGGAAAACCAAGAGGAAGGCTAAAAGATCAGAATGGGGCATGTGTCTCTGTACAAATTTGGTGCCCTAATAAGCAGTGACGATTGCATGCAACAAGAAAATAGCTTGTAACAATCAGAAAGATCAATGCAGTGGAATGGTGATACTGGAGGTGTAATAACAAAGGGACTGGTGCAAATGGAAAGGTGTTACAAAGGAAAAGGAAAAGTGCTTACTCATCTCCAAAGACCGAGGCTCACAGGGAAAACTCCACAATGGAGGGATCTCCAACCAAAGATCCTTCCCAAGTGGCAGTCAGCCCTTAAATGAGGTGTAAGAGAGGTGCAGCCAGGCTCCACCCCTTCTGGTCACACAGCTGAATTGCCTTCACCTGCACTCGCAGGGCTGAGCAGATCCTTTCCTCAGGTGCTCAATCAGTGGTTCAGGCAATGACTCAACAGTTAAAATACAAGGTTCAACATACTTTGACATTGTATACACCAGGGCAAACCACTCTCTAGCACTACAGGTTGCCCAAGTTCATGTAACCTGATTAAATGGTATAGAGCAACTCTCATCCACAGAGGTTAGCTGCAAGAAACTGCTGTCTGGGAGCAGAGGAATGGTACAGCCAGGAAAGGGTAAGAGTATGTTTTAGCTATCAAAATACACAGAAGAACAAAAGGAGATAAACTGTCCAGTAATAAACAGACAAATGCATTAGCTGGAAAAGAGAGGGAGGTACAGGCTATTACAGCAGCAAAATTGTAAGAAGAAAGGGAGTAGAGTCAAAAGCTGAAATGCATTTAGGATGGAGAACAGGACACTGCAGAAGGGAGCTGTATGCTCTAAGTGCATTACATCTCAGAGGAGGATCAGCCCCTCAACAAAGAGGGATGTACTGCTTCAAAAGTTTGTTTGCCACTCAGTGGCTCAGGCACTTGGTGTGGTGCAGCTTCAAGCCTGCAGAGGTGCAAAGGTACCTGCCAGAGGGATGGGATTTTGTGCTGATGGCACTGACCTCCATGCATTGTGCTTGTGAGGGTTTCCTCTTTCAAGTCTTTCTTCCAGTTGCCTGCAGTATAAGCACCCTACAACACAGCAAGGCATGGTGAGAAAGCTGGATGTTATCAACACAAAAAGCCTCCTACCATATGTCCTGAGCAGTACTGCAATTACCAACAAATGCCTGATCAAGCTTCTGAGCTAGGAGCTTCTGCCAAGAAAAGTCTCTAGTATTTGGCTGCACCAGTGTATTTTTTAAAGGGACTCTGCCTTTATGAGATGATGCCAAGCAGCATTTAGCAAAGCATCAATTAATCACTGAGTATTACTGCCTGCTTTGTTTCTTCAGTTAACATCCCCTAATACCCGTTCTCACCTAAATGCATTGGCACACTGCTCTGCTAGTTGATCCAGTCTATTTGATCACACAAACATGCTGGTGAACAGATCAGTGAATAAATATAATGAAAACTAATTCAGAAAAATATACTTCTCTTTGAAGTGGCATCAGTTCCCCATTCCATCCTTCAGCTGACACAAGGGAATTTGTCATATGCTACAACATGAGGCTGGAACAGTCACCTGTGATGGCAGTGGCAAAAGAGCCACAGTACACAGCAACCTTTGCAATAATGCGGATCTCCTCCCTGTATCTTGTCAGATGAGTGCTGGATCTGGTTCTCTGAAAACCAGACAATTAAAGTACTGGAAGATGCATTTCTATGGTCTGATTCCTCCCTGCTCTTGTATTCCCTCTGTTGGGTCTCTGCTGTGCCATTTCAGCTTACTACATCAGCTCACATTTTCTGTCTGGTCAGCACTGTGAACAAGCTCAGTGCAGAGCTTATAGTTGCCAGAAAAATGCAAAAAAAAAAAAAAAGACACAAGCAGCTGAGAATGGAGTAGAGAGAGTGGGATCATGGCAAAGATTAGATCCACTCTGGTGCCACTGGTGCACTGGAGCCTAGACCTCCCTTGAACTGTGTTCTATACCCATCCTTGGAAACTCAGGTTTTCTTCCTGAACTCTATCAGTGAAGTATAAGGTCCTCTCCAACCAATTTTGAAATGTGGCCCCTGACAAAATCCTGGTGTATCTCTTGGTTCTCTCACGAATCTGGCCCTTCCTTTTAGGTTGTCTATTTTCAGCCACACTCAGTTAATGCACCAGTAATGGATGTGTCAAGACAACACACAAATACTTTGGAAAGAGCTCACACATTGTCATTGCTGAAAGACAGCCCTACGAACTCCCAGCCCACCTGCTCCACATTTGACATCACACTTCACATTTGGCATGGCTGTAGTTTTGGCAATACCCATTGTGTAGCAAAGTGACTCTGTGCTTAGAGACTGCACAGACTCCAAGCATGAAACCTAAGCTCTGGTGTGTCCTAGGTGAGTCAAGTGCTAGGACAGCACAGTTGAACACACTGAGATTGCAGGATCAGTGCTCCCCATAGCTTTGACAGTCATGAGGTCCATTTGCATCTGCTAAGAGGAGGTGAGGTACAAAAACAGAAGGGCATTGCTTCTCCTGCCTTCTGTGCACAAAAGAGGCTTAACTCTCCCTCTGGGTCCACACATTTGAATTCCTCAGTATCTCTAAAGCGTGCTCCAGCAACTGTGTCTCCACTGAAGATCTCTGGATTTACACCCTCCAAGAACCTAGCCAATACATACACAAGGAGGGAAACTGGGCATATTTGAGGACAACTCCCTTTTTAGCATAGTGCCACAGATCTCATAACATACTCTTAGCCTCATTTCCTTAGGAAAAAAAGATACACTCTTTGCTTATGTCTATACCTTTGAGTTTCCCCTGTTACTCCACTTCCAAACAACATCTGAACCAGCTCAACTATTTCAAAGTTCACAACAGAACAGTAGAAGGGGTAGACAGAAGTTTCATCCAAAAACATCACTCAGGGACAGCACAGAATTTGTAAGACGGGAGGGCATGGGCACAACTGCACCTCTTTCCAAAGGCAGCATTCTCAATCATCCAACACAAATCTGTCAGAAACAACAGTTCTTTTTTAGACTGAGTGTTGGTTGTAAATGCTTTTGTCCCACTCAAAAAGAGTGAATATCCATGGAAGGCTGTATAAAAACTTGTGATATTCATTCTGTTTGCATGTAAACAAGACTAAATTCCTGTTCTAAACAGCTTTGAAATCTAAGAGAGGCACGCTGCATCTTCAGATACTGATTACGGTCAATCACAACAGCATGAAGCCTTTTAAATAATTTTCAAAGCATTTCCTTCTGCTGTTGAATGTTAGACAGAAGATTTATGTCCAGAAGTGCCTGAAGAAAGCCACATAAATTGCACCTTTTTTTTCCCAGAAAGTGGATGCTATATTTTCTGCATATTTGTAAGCAGCAGCATTTCAATATCACCTGCTAAGAACCACTCACAACTCTGACTGCTTTACACTGCCTCCTAACTCCTCGTTTTGAGAAGAAGCAATACTGATCTACCTAGGAGCTGCAAGCATGTAATGATAATTATATAGCCTACATCTCCACTAACAAGAAGAGTGGAGGTTTAACATAGGCACAGTGGCACCCATACTGCTTCTGGTGTCACTGCTGGAATATGAGACAGCCCTTTCCATTTTAGCTTCCTTTACTGAATGGCCATTTGACTCTTTTCTGAAGTTTTCCGAGGCAGAAAGTCTACCTTTTTGCCAGTAGCAGAGACAACTAAGAGTCCAAAGCTTTGAGTAAACTGAAGCCCTACACTAAAATAACAGTAGAGACAGCCATAATGCACAACAGTCATTGTCTTGAACAGCTTCTGGTCTAAAATAAGAATGTGTTGGTGTTTAAGAGAGTAAACAAATAGTTCTCCATCTGTCATCTTCCTCCTCCCTGAAAGATCAAGCAGTCCAAGAATATCAAGTTCTTCATAGATGAAAATGAAGAATCAGAGCTACAATACCTGCAAATGGTCTCTGCCTGAGGGTAGTAGGTTTAAAACAAGTGTCACGGGTTATCTCTGGATACAAGTCCGTGACAGGGGGGCACAGGCCCCGAAAAAAAAAAA
>JACDJE010000411.1:0-26976 GCA_016647715.1 Pavo muticus
TTTTTCTTGGCTGATGTTATTGTTATGGAACAGCAGTTGTTTGTTCAGTGCTGTAAATAATAATGCAAGACTGAAGCATTCGTGAGTGTTTGTTTTCAACATACAAGTTTGGATGTTTTGTGACATATTTTCTTAACACAGGAATGCAAAATATGAAACATCATCAAAGAAAATGGATCCAGGATACTTTCAGATATAAGCTATTACGATCACTTAGAAATGAATATTTTAGAAGAAAGCAAATATGTAGTCCAGATTGCTGTCAGAGTGTGGATAATTTATTTAGATACAATCCAAAATTTTGAAATGCAGATAATTAAATTTAGGCTATGGCCACTTCTCTTTAGGTAGATAATTGAGTAGTGTCACACTCTAGATAGAGATGCGATTGCATCTTTATAATATGTCTTAATAAGAAATAGTATGTAAGGTTCCCTCTTGAAGTCAAAAGAAGTTGTACATTCTGTAGCTTCTTCAAAAAAAAAACCTCCCTCTATTTATGTATCCAAATGTGAGTCTGGACCAAATTTCTAAAGGTATTTTTACATCTTAAGATACACATCAACATTTAGAGGACTTTCACAAGCAGTAAGAAACACTGAGGAGATAATGAGACAGGATTTCTCACTGAAGTCACTGTGTATAAGAAGCTAACTTCTTTTGAAAGTATCTTAGGTATCAATCTACTTAATTAAATAATTAGGTCCAAATTCTTACTAAAAATAAATATATGTTTTTTTGACATTCAGAATGAAAAATACTAGTTTACAATTTTGTGGTTATATTTTTATCAGTATTTTAAATATTTTTTATTTTCTGATTAATATTATATTTTCAAAAGAACTTTAGTAATCTCTTCATTTAATTTTAATGACTTAAGTGAAAAATTGGTATTTTTTAAACTTGAAACTCTGTAATTTAGGTCTTATTTTCAGTCTCCCATTCAGTTTTCTTACAGTTCTATACAAGAACTTTTTTTGTGTGGTGTTTTTTGTTGTTGTTGTTTTGTTGGTTTTTTTTTGTGTTTATTTATTTATTTTTGCTAATGGTACTAACTTTCTTAATTAGTAAGAAAACAATTGTTTAGATTTATATTGGAGACCTGTATATAGCTGAAGACTTTTTGTTCAAGAGATGCACAGTTAGGGCAGAGAGATCCCCTTGTGCATCTGACACTGTAAATAAAGAATGCCTTCTCACTATCACCTTATTGGTGTTAATGAGTTTATTCCTGAATTTTGGGTGACAAATGGAGGCATGATTTTTAAATTGATATCTTGGAGTTATCATCACATCATTCATTCATTCATTTCACCTCTTGTACAGAAATGCTATTGCTGATGTGTTTTTGCAATGCAAGAGGCTGTTAGTTATTACAGAACTAATTCTGAGCCTCTTTTAGATATTATCCTTTTTGCAATTAATAGAGTCACTTTAAAGTGAAATCACTGATTCAAATCCCCAAATTTAGAGACGTTTGGTACTAAGGATTATACTGAGTATAACATTATACTGAGTATAATGTTACTCCAGTTTATAATGGAGTAGCCAGGCTACTCCATATTTCTCTCATCCACCATGGTCTTGTAAATGTCTCTTTCCTCAAGCTTTTCCCACAACAAATACATTTATTTTTTTTTTCTACTTTGCAGACATTTGGTTGTGATAATATTCTGAAGGAGCTAGGTTTTAGGGAAAGGGAATTTGGGGGAAATATTTTTAAAATCTGCTAAATCATTTTTTGAGAAGAGATGCATCTTTTATTTTATTGTGTCAAAGTGCTATTTTCATTAAAGCTACATATCTTTTACAAATTCTGTTGTCAAAGATCAGCAGAGACTAATAAGAAGATTAAGCTATTTTTTCATAGATAAGTTTGCATGCCACTGAGTAACAGAGCTGCTAATTACCACTGAATGTGCAAAGATACTTTTATTTGATGTAGTGTGGCCTAGTGTGCATTAATTATGATACAAGTAGCCTTACTACTGAGGCAGAGAATTAGCATGACAAATGATTTAGATTACAGGGTTACCAAAATATCCTCACAATAAGGTTTTAATACTCAGAGTAAATCGAAACTCGTTAGACTTTTATTTTCTGTTGCTAAGTAACTGCCTGAAAAGGTAACTTTGCAGTTTAAATGAATAAGGACAAGGCTAATGTTAGGTACCATTTAGTTCAACATATGGAAATGTTATGTCAACATAAACTATACCAGATAACTTTATGAAGAATATATTACTGGTAAAGCTTATACATCAACAACTGATATAGTTTTATTATAATTTTCATAGAGTTCAACTGACACTGTTATATCATGTAAGGGAAAAATGAATCAGTTGTTCAAAAAAGCATGATTTACAGATGCAGCTATTGAACTACAGATTTTGTAGCAGCTATTCAACCCTTTGAAGTAATACTGCATGCTACCTATTAAACCAGTTTGATCAGCTGATAAATTAGACTTTTACTTCAAAATTTATGGGTTTTATTATCTTCTGATGCAAATATACCTATCTTTTCAAAAATAAAACATTCATACTTACTGTACAGGCATTTTAATGAACAGTTTATTCAGTGCAAAAGTAGTAAACTTTCATCAGATCTCACAATATAAATTTGTAGTATTTTATTGTGGCTGTCTCTAATAGTACTGTGAAGTGTACTAACAAATGCTTTGCAAGATCCAGGTACACAACTGAGCCTTTGTACTGTGTGGTTGGATATATATATTGAAATATTCTATTTAGACATGTTTGATTTGAATTAAATCCTAAGTAATCAGTAACAATTTTTGATTGATAATGCAAAATATTTAAATATGTAATTATTAATTTACTGGCATTTTCTTTTGAAGTTATATACACATTTTTTCCTTCACATCTTTTTATCAATAGAGAAGTAAGCCAATGCTCTTTCAGTCAGAAGACTTGGGGATTTTCTTTCCATATTCTCAGCGTAGAATAATTCTCTTTCTGAGAAAGCTGGCTGAATGCTAGGAGTGAAGTAGAAAAAAGAGGGTAGTTCAGGTTCCTCGGTAGTCAGTGGAATGGTTTCCCCAAGATAACTTAGAGCTCTTAGATGTTCTTATCTGATTTTCTTTTTTCTTTAGTGTCTATTTTCAAAGATATTTTAGCATGACAACTGAATCAGTGGCGAGTTCATTAGCTTCAGATAGGAAAGAGAGTAATACCAATAATGCCAAAGGCTGCCCCAAATTAACCTGAATTGCTCCCTAGCAGTAGAACAAAAGTCTTTCTCAGTGCAAGAAGTTGAAATGAAAATTTAGTTTAATAGTAGCACTGTGCTGATGTTACTTTACTGTTGTACAAAGTTCTCATTTTGTGTGCTGGACCATAAGTGCAGTTTATAAACTGTGAAGCATTTTGATTCACTGTTCTTTTCTTCAATATAAATTCACTGCTTTTGTCAATCCAAAGAGGCTTTCCCCTTCAGTGTTTCATTTTCCTTGTAGTACTCTAGTAATAATGATAATGATAATGATAATAATTTAGCATATCTAAACTCACACAATTCTAGAATGCACGGACTATAGTAGTGAAATACCAAAGCTAAATATTTATTTTCTGTCTTTTCGTAGTTGCATAATAAATGTGCTTCACATCTAAAACCTGAATGTGACTGTGGACCTTTGAAGGACCATATTTTACCACCCACATCAATCTGCCCAGTAGTATTGGTGAGTTGTCTGTATGTTTATTCTAGATGTACTATTCTGTCATAGTTAATAGCTGAAATGATGATGGAACTGACTTCCAGAGAATTTGTTAAATTCACAGGACTGTGTGAACCTTAAACCTAATGGGTAATTCAGGCTGATCAGTTGTAGGTGCAGTTGTGCTTGATCCTCTGTGTATTGCATTTTCCTTCATGTGAGAATGAACTTTCTGTAGGGCATATTATAACTGAAGCTGACTCAGGTTTTATCACTTACTCAGACTGTACTTACCAGAAACTGTATAGGCAGAACACTTCTACGTTTTACATCTTTTATAGATCCAACTTCCCAGAATAATGAAGTTATTCTTATGGACAGTTTTTGCTTGGGATGCATATTGTATATCTGCAATGCTGAGGTCTTTGATCTAAGCCGGAGGTTACCTAGAATGATGACACTGGTCTTGCAGTAAGCTATGCATCAACATTATGGTATATTTTATTCTTCAGTAGTGGAAAGTAAATTTCTCTGTCCACAAAAACAGTAACTCAATTCAATGAAAATAAAAATGCACGCTATATATGTAGGTGGTACTGAAAGACCTGAGCAGCTTATGATGAAAAAAAGAGGTTTTCAGAATTAACTTATGTTTTCATAGATTAAATTGGTTGTTATGTGCTGATGAAAGTCATAGCATCATCATATAACAGAACAGGCATGTGATTCTCTTACTTTAAATATATTTCAAGAATAAGAGTAGTAAATTCCTAGATTTAAAGAATGATTTTTGGTAGTGAAAGAAAGTACAAAAATTTGCCTGCTAATCTTAAACCTGTTTCTGATTAATAGTAATATATATGTTTATTTTTGGAATAATCCTTTCACTGTTTATTTGTCAGCCTGATGAGGAAGGAATCCTAGAGTTTGATCCTCAGCATGAGTAAAGTGGTAGTATTCCATAGCTCTTAATGAAGGTAAAAAAGCAGAAAGCTGGGTTTGATATTTATGAAATATTTTTACGTATTTAAGAAAAGTCAGAAGAGTAGTTTCACTGTTTATCTGTAATGGCATTTTGATATTATCTGGACATGTTCTGAATGGTAATTTCAAAAATATTATTTTAAGTTTATCAGATGATTGCATTTTCCATTACTTTATTTAATTTTCAGGTTTTTAGGTCATATTAAAATGTAGAAATTCTGGTTTTGTTATTGGACAGGTTTTGTTTTATTGTTATTTATTGTTTGCCATTTTTATAAACTGAATAAAGCCTCTGCATGAAAGTTCATCTTCAATTACATGTATTTGTGTAACTCCATTTTCTTTTCAGAGGAGGAAGAGATGTAGCAGAATAAAGATTTTTATTCCATAATTTGAGTTTAGTTAAGCTGTTTAGAGGATAGATAAAACCACTCTAGAGTCAAAGTCATCCTTGAATAGGTTTGTTTTATCTGCAAATTTTGAAGACATAAGCAGAAATAAATGTTTTCCTGTATCAGAATCATGTTTCAGTATTGCATACTAATAATGTAACATGAAACAAGTATTTTAGCACTATATTTATACATCGTTTAGAATAGAAAATATGTTTTGGTGTGATGGGAGCTTTATAGTTTTGTAGTATATTTGTTCATCTGTTTTCTTTCAAAAACATATTAAAAACCTGAGTACATTACAAATAATACATCAGTACATCAGTGACCTATGTAATAGGAATTCCTCTTAAAAATGTTTGATTACAGTGTACATATTATTTATCTCAGAAATTTTTTAATTAGTTTCTCCCATTTCCTGCTAAGGGGATTCCTTTTGAGAAATGTAGGGCCTCAGTGAATGTGAAACCAGCATTTTCACTGAAAGCAAAAACAGTGAACGTACAGGCACTGAAATTCTCTGAAGATGTAATAGTAAGTGTGTCTGCTAATAGAAATGGTGTTAATACATCGCAAATCATGAATCTGACAGGCTTTCATCTAGGGCACACAGCTTCAGCGATCACCTAACCAATAATGTATCTTGCACAGCTACTTATATGTGGAAAGCAAGAAAAAGCAGACTGCCATTTTTGTCACATGCTACAGGGTCTTTTGTGCCATGTTTGCCCTCAGTTACTTGGAGGTACCAGGGAACTGTTCAGGTATCTTTTTCTCACTATTGTGCTTTCCCCCAGACAGACAGCTATGTCTCTCACAGCCACTCGCTCCTTTACTCTCTCTGCCTGTCAGGGAGAGAGTGTCAGAAGGATGCAAGTAAGAAAACTCATGGATTGGGATAAGGACGGTTTAATAGGTAAAACGAAAGCTGTGTGTGCAAATAAAGCCAAGCAAGGAATTCATCTAATACTTCCCATAGGCTGGCTGATACTCAGCCATTTCCAGAAAGGCAGAGTTCATCACATGTAAGGGTTACTTAGGAAGACAAGCATTGTAGCTCTGCACATCCCATATTCTTCTTTCCTCTAGGTTTTGTTGCTAAGCATAGCAGCACGTGGAATATCACAGAAACACATAATACTTTGAGCTGGAAGGGACCTGTAATGTCATCTAGATAATATGCCTTTGGTTAACTGTGTCAGCTTTCCCAGCTATTTTTTCTCGCATATTTGTGTCCCCCTCATCCTACTATTACTGGCAAGAAAGTGTAACAAACAGCAAGGGCCTTGATCCTGTGTAGGCACTGTTCAGAAACAGCTAAAGCATTGGTGTTTCAGTGATGTTTTTGTAACAAATCCAAAACACAACACCATGCAAGCTTCTAAGAAGGAATTAACTCTATCCCAGTCAAAATGAGTTCACTCGCCTATAAGAAGTTAAGGTAGTTGTGGGAAAGAAAATACGACAAGTTGAAAAATAGTTTACCTTTGATCTCTCAAAAGCTTTGGCTTATTTTCCATCCATCCTTTGGAATTCCAGACTTCTTCCAGAAAACTGTCAAAGTTCACCCCTGACAAAGATACCTTCTTAAAGGTGCTCCCTCAAGAGTACAGGAAAAATCCCTTTTCATTTATCTTATGGAACTAAGGACATTCATATTTATGCATATTTCTCATCCATTACATATAATTTCTTCAGTACTTGTCCAGCCTAGATTCCTTCTGCAGAGATAAAGGGCATTTTTTCATAAATTGCACCTCAAAGCACTGTGTATTGTACCAGAGTTACCAAACCAACAGAGTTGGCCACTGTAACTTGTTGTCCAGGTCCACATCTTCTCGGTTTTTTTCCATTTCCATTGATGTCAAAAGCCACCTTAGCAACTTTGAAGAATAAACTAAAAAGCTTGTTCTTCCTGATCTTAGTATCACAGAGAGTGACATTTCATTTTTCTTTTCACACTAGAAATTGTTAAGAAACCATGGGGAAACTCATGCAGTAGTTATTGTGTATGTTGTGAAATAATCATGCATCTGTCTAGATTCAGTTCCACATATAGATTTTTCATATCTCATTGCAGTACTTTTAGATGTTTTAGTGGAATGTAGTCTGTAAACTTTAAAACTAGTCCTTTTTACTTTTTGTTTACTGTATATAAGGATTGTACAGTGAAGTTTTTTTGCTTGAGTTAAATGAGTTCTGTTATAAACTGTGTGTAGAGATCTCAAGTGATAGTCTTTTAATAGATGTCAGATAAGCTTTAAAGCTACTCTCTTTTATTTCAGTAACATTTAAATTAATTCATACTGATTGAATAAATGTACATTGAGACTTGTTTCCTAATGAGGGCACATTTAGAGGAAAGGTTTTGCATCATTCTGATATCCTGTGGGTAATTATATTCTAATTATATGGTGGGGGGGAAAAGTCTATAACTCAGTACTGATCTTGTTCATTGGACCCAATTAATTACATGCACATAATGAAAGTTCATGATAAGGTTGACTGTCAGGGAGTTTAAAAATCTTTAACTCAATTGAATCCTAGCCTACCAAGAGTACAGAATGAGATCATAACCAGGTTAAAAACTGAGTACTGGAATGAGATGAGTGAGTAGAGAAGAAAAAAATTGTTCTTTTTCTCTGATATCACTCTTCTCCCCAGTCCACCTGTTTTATAATGCAGAAGGGGAAAACTGCTACCATACCTTTGGCTTCTTTATTTCATACCTTTCTTAACTCCATTTATTGATGAATATATAGGATGTTCTATTTTTTATTTATGTATATAAAGAAACAGCTAGACTTCTTTCTTTCCAACCAAAATAGAAATAGTTTTGTCTAATGACAATTAATCTAATAAAAGCCTATTAAGTGTATATATATTTCATTAAGTATGATTGTTTTGATTCCCCTATCATTTATGTGAGTTTTAAAATGAATCATTTTTTAATTTCTATCATTGATTTTGTAAACTATGATTAAAACTGTTAATTGTGGAGTGAAAAAAAAAAAAAAGAGGTAATCGTTAGATAAATTGTAAAACATAAGATGCCTCAAAAGCAGGGTGAGCATTACTATACACGAGTTACCACTATCTCCATAGTAACCAGCTTATTCAAAGGGGGAGATTCTGGTGAAATATGCAAGGCAAGAAGTGAAAAAAATAAAATTTTAAATTGGATAAATTTATTTCTGTTTGATTTTCAACTTCATTTTCCAGCATTCTGGGATGGTAAGAAGTTTGAAACTTCTTTCTTACAAGTGAATTTGTTTTTTTTCTTTTGTCTAGTGGCAATAATTAAAATATTTTAGGACAAAATCATATAAACATAAATTTTATATATAAAACCACTGTATACACCATCTACACATATAATATAAAATATAAATATAAAATATAGTCATAAATAGAATTCACTTGAGCTCTTAAAATATGTTTAGCTGTATATTTTCATGGCAATAACAAATTTATCTGAATTGGGTTAGCATTTTGCTTTTTGTTGTTCAAGAACAGAAATAACAATGTTCAAAAAATCTTCTGTTTATAATTAGTCCTATTTAGGCACATAATGACACAGCAAATGATGTGTTTTAGCCAAGCATCGTGCCTTGTGAAACTAAACAATATACATTATATATTGTTTAGCTTCACACTTCTGTGATTTTTGTGTAAATACAGGAAGTGTGTTGTGCTGGAAAAGAACTAATACAGTTTAAAGCTGAAAGTACTGTACAATAGTTTTATTTCTCTAGAAATATTTAGAGAGAATAAATAGCTCATGCCTGTTCTATAATTACAACATAGGAAAATAGATACTTTTTTCATGTCTGATAATATGCTTTAGTGGTAGTATTTTCCTGTGATAGTTAAATGTTGCTCACATAGGAAAGCATAGATGTACAGATAGCAAAAGGGAATGAACAGTTCCTGGTTGAAAAACGAGCCTTCTTTAATCCCTTTTTCAGTTTTTTTAATCCTAAAATGATTTTTCTGTTTTTGTTACAGTAGAGAACAGTGTTAACTCAGTTGAATCCAAGCTCAACACAGAGCACAAAAAGTCAATGTTGTGTGTAAGCATCTTTATGAGCAGCCTGTTTCTTCGAATTTGAGTACTAGCCTTGTGATGTTTTTGAATGTACGAGATACCAAAAAAACAACTACTTGAATTTATATGCTTCTGCAGGGGTGTGTGTGTGTAAATTTAAATCTGATTATGAATATTAGGTAATGGTTTAGCAATTTAAACACGTGAAAAAAGTTATTTTTTTTCCTTTTCAGTTGCGTATCATGTTGCAGATTCAGTTCTCTGCAAATCTAAAACAGACGCGAAATATAATGGTGTGCTTATCTACACTAAGAGCTTTATCATTTCTTCGAAGTCAAAAGGAAATTAATAATTGCCCTGGAGGAAAATGTATCTTCCTAACTAATTATCTGTTCGGCAAACACAGTTCAATGTTAAAATAATAAGATGCTGATAAACTGAAATGACAGCCATTCAATCACTTTAATTTATATCTAGTTGCCTGCCCACAACTCATTACTATTGCCTGTCCCTGTGTTTATTTCTTACTTTCTCTCTTATTGGAGTGCCTTTCACCCTTGCCTTTGTAGAATTATAGAATGTTTTGGGTTGAAAGGACCTTAAAGATCATCTACTTCCAACACCCAGCTGTTGTCAGCAGCACCTCCCACTAGACCACATCACTGAAAGCTCCATCCAACCTGGCTTTGGATGGGCAGGGGCATCCACAGCTTCTCTGGACAACGTGCTCCAGTGTGTCATCACCCTCTGAGTAGAAAAAATTTCCATATTCCATATTTGTCTTTCATTCAGGCTGAATAAATCCAATTCTCCTGCCCGTTTAAGTCAGAGAGGTGCTCCAGCCCTCTGATCATCTTTGTGGCCCTCCTCTGCACTCACTTCAACAGTGAGTTCAACTTTCTTGTTCTGGGAACTGTAGAGCTGAGCCCAGTACTCCAGACAGGGGCCTCACAAAGTCAGAGTAGAGGAGGGGACAGTATCTCTCTGCTGGCCACCCCTCTTTGATGAACTTCAAGAAACAGTCGGCTTTCTGAACTGCAGGTGCACAGTACTGGCTCATGTCAAACTTTTCATCCACCAGTGCCCCCAAGTCTTTCTCCATAGGGTATTCTTTATCTGCTCATCACCCAGCCAGTATTCTTGTTTGAGATTGCCCCGACCCAAGTACAGGACCTTTGCTAGTAAGTATATTTTCAAATTATTTTTGCAGCTCTGTCTCAGACAATGTGTATTAATGCCTACTATAGCGCAAGTTCATTTTAGGTTGCAGATAAAATAATAAGTTTTCGTTCTACTGTTGGGGCACGCTGATGCTCATATTGAATGGGTGCAAGATATAAGGCAAGTTATCTTCAACGAACTAAATGAACTAAGACAAGCATGCTAAATGAGGAATACTTGATAGTAATTTTGATGTGTGATTCTTTCCACCTTTATTAAGACATATTAAACGAGTAATATAATGTGTATATAAGGTTACCATGTAACAGTTCCTTGTTGAGAGCAGTCTCGTTTTGAATCAGAGAACTATTTTAGAGAGTATTCTCGAATGACATTCTCCATTCTAGAATTATCGTTTTCCATATACTAAGGCTACCAGTGATTGAAATATATATACATCCTTCAGATTGTGGGGTGTAATGTGTGTGTGTGTGTATGTGTATATTCACACACACAGATATATAATTACAGATGCATCTATCTATCTATATATATAATTACAGATGCATCTAAATCATGGATGGATGTGACATCAAATAGCTATTACAAATAGATTGCACCCTAGGGTGTTTTTAGTTTGTTTGTTGTTAGTTTCTGTTTCTCTGTTTTGTTTTGTTTGATTGATTGATTTGGCTTTGGGTTGGTTTAGGTTTTTTTTTGTGTGTGTGTGTGTGTGCGTGGGGGGGGTTTCATTTTTGGTTTTCAGGTTGTCTAATTCTCTTCAGATATTGTATAGCTGTGGATAGAAATTAAATGGGGGAGAAATTTTATAAGCAGACTCTTGAATACAGCATAGATTTACAAAATGACAGTCTAGGAGTACTTGATCTAATATCTTTTTGCATACTAAAGCAGAAGTTTTGCATCTCCTGGGGACTCCCGCTAAACAAAGTAGCTCTATGGAATCATGGACCAACCTTTAAAGAATACCAACCTGACCTTCCTCTAATTTATTTAATAAGCACTAAACTTCAGTCTGGTATTCAAGTTGTGTATTTATACCTCCATGACCTTTGTGCTGCAAACATTTGAGGGTGTTTTTGCGTGATATTATATGGATTCCTTCAGATCTTCCATGATCAGATTCCTCGGATCAATATATCTTATGCACACCTGTTCTGAGCCTTCAAGTATATATATCATCTGTAGATGTGTAGTATAAAAGTAATTATACAGAAATCATCTGATGTTTTCAGTAGTTACTTGACAAATTGTGTAATGATTTAAACTATTCACTAATGGTTCTATAATCCTATTTAATGTTTAAATTCTAAAAATGTACTGTTATATATGATCATAGTAGTTTTCAAAACAATTAAGAAAACTACAGATTCATACAAACTGAATAAGAAACAAGGTGAAAAAAAAATAGTTCTTGCTGTATAGGCAGTGGATTCCATGTCAGCAGATAAAATGTAAACAGATAAAATGTAAGCCATTAGTTACTATTCATCTGTTTTCTTATGAGTTTCATATTTCTGAATGTCACTTTTGTGTAAAGGAAAAGACTGTTTATGCAACGAAAAGGTAGAAATACTGTTTAGGCCTTTTATGTTTTATACTTTGTCCACTTTAATAGAGGAAAGCTTTGTAAATAAGGTTCCTTACATTGAATGAGGTTTCAAAGACTTAGAAGATGAAATTAAAAGAGCATTCCTTAAGTACCAAGTACCTCATTTTATTGTATGAAGTAGTATAGTCCTCAGGTTTCGTAATACTTTCAGCTATTGATAAAATGATCACATGTATTATTCCTGGAATATAAATTATATAGTGTAAAACATTAGGGGAGTAATGTTTCAGGTTGTGCAAATAAGTTGCAGGGGTGGGGGTGAAGCACAGTGTACGTTAGTTGTTGAATACAACTGCTACAAGGTAAGGTTCCTCATGAGAGCTCTTGCAGTGCCCCTTGCCATCTCAGTTGTTTGTTATTGCAGCCTAACCTTCTTTTTTTCCAACAGACGCTACCCACTTTAGGAGGTTTGCTCCCTGAGGTGCGTAACGGGAGGCATCCTTGTGCGCACAAATACTAACAGATCGTGATAATGTACATTTTTCTTGCTAAAAGTGCATTTTGGGGCTGAACTAAAAATCTAGGCATGGTGTTCTGTGTTGTCGTTTGGAAAGCCCTGTCACATCAATTCTTTAATTCTTATTTGGATTAGTGAAAGATAGATACAACTATCTGACAGTGCTCTCTGGAGCAGTTCTGAATCCTAGAATCCTCCATCCTCTCAGTTAATGGGAAGTGATCTCAATGTAGGAGTTCAAGAGGAGAAAAGGGTGTGAGATGTGTAAAAATGGGTGAAAAAATTGTTTTGGTAAGTACTGTTTTGAAAGGTATTTGCTCTGGCATATACCAAAAGAACAGAAAAGTTAATTCTTTGAGCCATCAAAATGTACAATTGCTTTTAAAATGCTGTATTCAGTATCTCTGTCAACCTCATGCATGTCCACTAAACAAAGTCATTCACAGATGCATTATTCATTTTGTATGCTTCAATTAGAAAAGATATTAAATGCAGCACAGTTGTTGTGTCAGCATTTCTTACGTTGAAAAATAAATGCTTGCATTTTTAAAACCGTTTCTTCAGTGCATGTTAAATTTGTATTAACGTTGCTAGAGCTTGTAGAATATTATCCAAAGGTGTTGTTAAACTATTATGACTTGATAAGCGAATGGCACTTGTTTGTTCCTGACAATTTTGGATATCTTAGTAATGTTACAGTGTAGTTCCTGAAAGAAAGAGAGAGGTGATAGGAAATACTATATTTGTACTCACTTGGAAAAGTACACCTTCAAGAATAGTGTCATCAGATATCCATATTTGATTTTTTATAACACTTTAGAGAATTCTATATCAAGAATATACCTTTTCCTTTAAATTGTGTGGAGTATATGGCCTGATTTCTGTGGTCACTGCTTAGGAGGAATTGTTTTAATCTGTAAGACAAGCAATTGTTTTGCTTATGGGACAGGTAATGTAAATTGTGGAAAGCATGTTGCTGTTGCAGCAGTCATAGAACCAAGGCCAAATGAGGATATTTGCTGTCTGTCTCATGTGAGGACAAAGAACAGTATCAAAAATTTTGTTTAAAGTAATTGTTACTGGATTTTGCTCAAAAATGATTGATAACAGAAGTTTTGGTTATTGTGGTAAGCATCCTTAACGTAAAGACAGTTTTCAGCAGTGTATAAATACTTTTCCTCTAGGTAAAAGAAGATTTTTGATGCCATGCTTCATAAGGTCTCTTTTGAATTGTGTTTTTTAAGCTCTTAAAATACACATCCTCTATATGTCAAATCTGTTCCTTTCTGTTAACTATAAACTATCTAGACTTTTGAAAGTCCTCTCTCCTTCTGTAATTTTTGTCACGAATCGCAATTTTGTACTATTCATGCGTCTGCACTTCTGAAATCTGATTTAATTTCTGAATATTTTGCAATATCCAGTTTTGGCCTTATAAAATCAGATAATATAAAATTCTGTTCAAGGTGGTATACTCAATTTATATAAGGTATGTTGACTTTTAAGAGTAGAGTTGTTTGAAACATCAAAGCTACTTTTTAATATGTAGTGAATTATGAAGTTTCCTTCACACTGAAGTTTCATACTTTCTATCCTTAACACTAACCAATATCATTGTGCATTAAAGTTTGTATTAGTTCACAAGCATTCTGTTTGGATGCCTCATCCTAGTTCTAGTTTCTAAAAATCATCAAGCACATAAACACAGAGCTGCTGAATTCTCAGACAGCATTCTGAAAGTTAGGGCTGAGTTTCATTGCTTTAGTTGTTTCATCTGTTTTCTATGTAAAGCAATGATATTGTAGTCTAGACGCTTGGATCTCCTTTTGAAATGGTCAAGTTATTCAGAGCATCCAAGAACTCTGCTAACTAACTTCTTAGAAGTCTCCTTTTGTTCAATTGGTGCTTCATGTGTTCCAATCTGTGCCCATTGCCCCTTGTTCTGTTGCTGAGCACCACTGAAAATAGCTTTGCCCCATCCTCCTGACAACGGCCTTTTAGATATTTTGTAAACACTGATAAGATCCCTTCTCAGTCTTCAATGCTTTGGGCTGAACAGTCGCAGGTCTCTCAGCCTTTCCTCATAAAGGAGAAGCTCCAGGCTCCTCATCGTCTTTGTGGCCCCCTACTAGACTCTTTCTAGAAGAATCTTTCTTAAACCAAAGAGCCAAGAACTGAACACATTACTCCTCCAGATGTCACCTCCCTCAGCCCTCTGACCGTGCCTTTTTTTATCATCTTTCTTGGCCACAAGGGCATACTGTTGGCTCATGGTCTACCTGTTGTCCACCAGGGCACCCAGAACCTTCTTTGCAGAACTCCTTTTCTAGCAGGTCAGCTCCTAATCTATACCAGTGCTTGCGGTTATTCCTCCCCAGGTGTAGAGTCCTACTTGCCCTTGTTGAACCTCGTTAGCTTTCTCTCCACCCAACTCTCCACTTGGCCTGGTCTTGCTGAATGGCTGTGCAGCCTTCTGGTGTGTCAGCCATTCCTCCCACCTTGGTATCATCAGCATATTGCCACAGTTCTGCAAAGCACCTGACTACTCAGAACAGTGCAGGGGTGACTTGGACCACTGTTTGCTTCAGGATTAGATTGAGGCTGGGTTGGTGTTCAAATTTAAGGAAACCAACAATGATAGAAAAACAGTGGTGAGCAACATCTGTTTTATGGTGATGCTAGAAAGGCATAGTATTAAGCTAGGATCTATTCCATTCCTCCCTGGGAATCTATGTCATTGCTTCTTACCTGTTTAAACTGCTAGAGAAAAAGTGGCATGGATTAATTGCTTGTGCAGTGCCTTAGGCTTTATCAGAGGTAACCCAGAGATGGATTTGGAATGGAATATGGAATGTAAATGGTTAATGTTTAATGAAATATTTACAGAGGGCAATTGCAGGGGATGCAACGGTGTCCTTCATGTTCTTTTCTAGTGCAGCAGCTTTGTGCCAGCCCTTTCCCCTGACAAGCTGAAAGCCTCCTCGCTCTTGTGAAGTGAGGAGAGTGGCTGGAGATCAGTCAGTTTTACTGATTCTATTTGACAAACATCTGCTTGTCTTAATTTATGGTGCATTTTTGGACAAACTAAAAGGACACGCTGCGTGCAGTTTATAAATAGGATAAATGAGATGCAAAGAGCAAGGACAATTTTTACTTTCAGAGTTTTCTGAAATGACCTGACAAGAGTTGCAAATACGATGAGAACAACATGCAAACTTCTAAGCATTTCTCTTTCAAAAAACAATCTGATTGTGCTGTGTATCACCATCAAAAGTTGACAGCTGCTTATAATCTAATGTAAAATCAGAACTTCAGCTGGTTTCCTTCTGATACAAAATATCTTTTTTATAAAAAGCTACTTTAAAGGTCAGCCTCTTAAAGATAGACAGTCAAATGATCATGGCACATTAAAACAGGTATATTTTGCTGAAAGTGGTGAAATACTCTTGGAACATCCATCCTTTGTTTGCCGTTAAAGATTGTGAAAAATAACCGATCTGTTAAATGATTACATATTTTGTATGATTGGTTTTAAGTTTCAGAATGCCAACCTAGTAATGTCAGATTATCTTTTCATATTGCATTAATTTGTGTTGTGACTGCACACCTTCATCCATCTACTGCCTAGTCATTATGAAATGTCCAGGCAAATAGATAGATATATTGTGGACAGTCATTGCATAGTAGCTTGACTGAGATCTCATTTTCATTAAAGCAGAATCTGACATTACTCTCTAGTCAAAAAGCACAGAGGTTTGATCTTAGTTATTGTTTTATAGCATCATATAATGTGTTTAAATGTTTAATTTTCTCTTTTTTCTCTTTTTTTCTTTTTCTTTTTTTTTTTTTCTGAAGGAAAGGCAGGCAACAGTGAAAAAAGAAAAGGGTTGTCCCCAGCAAATGAACAAACTGGGAGAACGAAACAAAATGCAAAGAGCAAATTCCATCACCGTTGATGGACAAGGTCTTCAGGTGTGATTATTGTTATTTTAATCTTAAGAGATACGAAGACAACCATAGAGTAACCAATCTTTAAAGGGAAATACTTCCTATGCTTCTAGTTCTTCTAATATTTCACTCTTACATATTAAAATAATAATAATAATAATAAGGTAAATTCTTCCATCTGTACAGGAATCCCACTATGCAAATCCTCTTCTTCTCATATGATTGATAGGGCTTACTGGGATATTAAGCGGGGGGCAAACATTAGCTGTAAAGCACTTGTGCTGTGAGTGAAGCTGGATTTGATGATTTTAGTGTTTGTAATTCAACATTTTTTGAATTTATGTTATAAATCTTTCACTTGGTTTGTGTTGATTCATCTCGTTTGGACCTTTTAACTGAAAGATGGATGGATTAAATTTCAAAGATGTAATTTATCCAGGTATTGCCAAGTACAGGTATTTGATACACCAAAATTCAGAGTGGAGAAAGGCAAAGTGGTTTCAGTAGTAGCAGTATCTAGAAAGAAGATCAAATATTTTTCTACTTGAAAGTAAAACCTGTGTGTGTGATTGATAAACTAATGTCATTGTAAGAAGGTTACTTAGAAGTATGCCAGAAGATCTGCCTGAACTGCTTGACTTCTTTCTGTTGAGATATGAGCAGTTTTGGGTAAAGTCAGTGTTCATGTATGTGATGATTCTTATTGATCTCCTCAGGAGTTAAATGATCATTGTGATAATTATGTGATAATCATTTACTAAACATAGTAGACTGTTCTCTCTTCCTTTTGATGTGTTGCAACTGAGGTTCAGTAAAAAGGATTCTGTTATCATAGATCAAACACTGAATGCTTTATAATTATTTCGTAATATACATTATTTTGCCTGTATAGAAAGACATAATATTTCCTCTTTTTAGATTAGTGAAACATTCTCTTTATGACAACTCAAAGGGAAAAAAGAAAGAAGAATAAAACTTACACAGCCTCATGAATGCTCCATTGATGACCTAGTGTTATACTGTGGTGGTCATTATCCGTGGCTCTCAGTTCTCTCTCCCTGTACTTGCCATCCTCATAGGCTGCAATACTGTTCAGATCATTTGAGACAGACAGAGCATAAAGCAAAAAGTCTAGAGTATTTGCTGACAGAATACTCAAGCTCTGTCAGACACAGTGTAAATAGTAGTTTTGATAGAATGGTACTGGAAGTTAGAAAACTCTGAGTATGTTTCCAGTGAGCACAAATGCTCTAGGTAGAACAGTATCTTTGAAGTCTCCTTTTGGTAGCAGTGTATCATCATGATTTTTGGTTTTACTGCCAGTGTTAGATTGCTTATGCTCATAGCTTGTTTTCTGCAGTCATTCAAGTCGGTATTTCACACTCTTGCGATACAGAACCTGGGATACAGTGCCTGATCGGTTCAAAATAGTAATCACCTAGCACCCCTAACTCTTGCATACACAAAGTTATTAAATTATTAAAATCCTCTTTTAGATAATTACGGCATTAGATTTTCTGTAATTTTGTTCTTGTGAGCCAAAACTTATCTTTTTCCATTATGAATCCAAAACTTGGGATTCATAATTGCATTTATTTATTATTGTTTACAAAGGATCATATTGCAGTGACAGCATTAGAGATAATTCAGCAGTGATGTCTTTAATTTTCTGATCTTAGTATAGTTGTTGTTTCTCTCTGTTAAATAAAATTGGTTTGGAGTAATAAGAATCCATCTTTGCACAAACAATTACAAAGCCTGCTGTGGAAGTAATGCCTCCTATTTTATTATGTTGGCCCACATTGCCAGAGGCAGATACTGGTGGTATGGCTGTAGAAGTTGAACCTTTCCACTAGTGTTCCCTTAAATTTTGTTGCCATGTGGCAGATGGTAGCAGAGTGGCAGTCTGACAGAATGGCATCTGACATGGAAGTACAGATGAAGCAAAGATGTGAAACTGAATTCCTTCACGCAGAAAAAGTGGCACCCATTGATATTCATCGACACTGAACATCTGTAGAGACCAAACAGTGGATGTGAGTATAGTGAAGTGGTGAGCGGTGTGTTTCAGTAGTGCCAACAGCAACGTGAATGACAAGCCATGTTTTGGACAGCCATGCACAGCTGTCTCTTAGTGAAATGGAGAGCAACTTGATAAACTCATCTGCACAGTTCAGTGGATTACAACCATGGGAGTGTGTGTGGAGCTGAATATCATCTTCAGTGCATTGGAAATGGTGGCAATGTTGGAATATCACAGTTTGTGCCAGGTTGGTGCCACAGATTCTCACATTGGAACAGAAAAAATGCCATATACAAGTTTGTCAGGACCTGTTGAACCAATACAAGATTGAAGGTGACAGTTTCCTGGACCGCATCATTACCAGTGACAAGATGTGATGGCACCACTATGAGCCAGAGTCAAAACAGTAGTCCATCAAGTGGTGACATGATTTCCCCATCAAAGGAAAAGTTCAAGATGCAGCTCTCGATGGGTTAAGTGACATATACTGTCTTTTGGGATAGGAAAGTTGTGATCCTTCCACATTTCCTGAAACCCAGACATACCATCAACTCTGACCACTACATTGCAACACTGGCTAAGACGAAGGCACAAACTTCCAGTGAGGCCAGAGAAGAGGACAAATTTTATCTTATAACATGATAATGCCAAGCGTCATATCAGTTTGAAGACCATGGAACGCATTGCCAATCTTGGCTAGACTGTTCTTACACACCCACTGTATAGTCTGGATTTTATGTCTTCTGACTTCCATCATTCTGGACCAATGCAAGATGGACTTTGTGGGCAACATTTTCCTAGCAGGAGGGCCATCATAGCAGCTTTGAAACAGCTTGTTATTTCTGCTGGTATAGATTTTTATGAATGCAGCATGCAGGTTCTTGTTCCTCCCAGTGACTGTTGAAAAAAATAGTGTTTTTAAGCTGAGAATTTGCTCTATCAAATAGTGTCATTATGCTTTTTGCATGTGTTGTAGCTTCCCTTGAAATAAATAGGAGGCATTACTTTCAGAGCAATCTTCATAAATTTTTGATTGGTAACAGTAATCATAAGCCTGGTCATTGTGAAAGCTAAATGGACTCCAAAGGATAACGTAGTGAAAGACTGAGATCTGTGGGACCGTTGAAGTTATGGTGTTTTTTTTTTCACTGACAGATTGTATAGTTTTGAAACATTTTCCACAGTGAAAATAGAACCAAGTAGGCTGGCTCTCAAAAACTTTGTCATTTTTCCAATTAATGCATAGAAGTTGCCTTCTTGTATCCTTCTAGTTTAAGGCCCGAAAATGTTCACCCGTTCAGTCTAAAATTTTAATTGCATTATGTAAAAATCTACATTATTTAGAAAAACTATAAGAAATTAATTGAGGGACATTATGTTAGAATGGAATACAAACTGCTTATTAGATTATTGTTTTTTGATGGTCTTAAACTTACCTACAGTGGTATAGTTAAGTTCTGAAATAAAGTATTTTTATTTTATATATGTTCAAATTTTAGTTTTTTGTTGAGAAAAGTATCGTGACCAATCCTTCCTTCCATCAGACAGCTGTGAGCAGATAACTTAGTGGCAGTGGAGATCTGCACAACTTAAAGACAATTAATCAGAGTTAAGCACATTCATCTTGCTTCTTTGTAGCTAACCAGCATAATGATCAGGATTATTATTTCTAATTAGAGGAAGTAATAGATCATGTATAACCTTAGGATGAGTCTCATTAATTAACCTGCGTCCTAAGGGATTTCAGTAGGTAGTCCATCTCTGTCACAATGAACACCATTGGTTTACACTTAGTTCACAGGGACAAACATCATGGGAATTGGCTAAATAACTAAAATTGATTAAAACAGTAGATAAAAATTAAATATATGACAAACTTCACTATATCCTGTAATTTGATATATGTTTCAACATGCGCCACTATACTGAAACAATCTACAGTGACAGAATGTGATCTGGGGTTGGTTTTGTACTTGGTTTAATTCCAGAGTTTGCTGGATCTTTTCCTTATTATGTACTAAATATTGGATCAGAATTTGATCAATTGTTTATGAAGTTATGGATGGAATTGACACTGTACTGCTGAACACATGCTACTAAAAGAAAGGTGCTTTCAGATGTCTATTTGACTATGTGCCTGTGTTTACAGGATGCCTGTAAGACAAGTTATGTTCCTTGGTTCTGCCCTAAATTAAATTTTGTGGACTATTCAAATGAAAAGATTTTGTTGTTTCAGCAGTCATGATTAATGATTTTGAGCAAGAACTTTAAATACATTATTTTGAAGCAGAGAGCCTAAGCTTTATTGTCTCTGTAGCTGATAAGTGTATGACTTTAGAGATGTTGGCTATAAACTCTTAATATTCTTTTAAACATTCTAGACTTGTGTAAGCCTTTTACATTCTTCACAGTCTAGAGCAATGACAGTGAACACTTGTGTTTTATAGCATCTGAAATCATAATTATTACATTGAAGGAAGAAGTTAGTTTGTAAGCCATAGTTTGTCCTTCTTTTGTGTTTTCTCCTCTCATTTAAAATTCCCAGCTTTCTAAATTGTTTAGAGGAGCTGATTATTTTTCTGTTTGTTACATTTTTAAAGTGTGTGAATTCATATCATATCAAATATTGCAGTTTTCTGTCATTTATTAAAAATTAAAAAACAACTATGTGGAGTTTAAGATTTCATCATTCTTTATTTCACCTTTATAGTACAGTGTCATTTCCTCTTCTCCTCACTGCAAAATGCAGTTTCTTCATAGCTTTTTTTTCCATAGGCAATTGTTCTTTTGTCAGAATCAATCATGTATTTCTTAGATTTGAAGTTTTCTTCTCTACTGAGAAGATATTGACATTTATAACCTACATATAGCAGTATTGGTTTCAGTGGAATTACAGGTTAAAATGACATCAAAGTTGTATAACCTAGCATTAAATACATGTGTGCGTATATATATGGATTTAATTGTATTAATATGTATTACTGTGCCACAAATTACAAGTTTTATATATATATGCATATATATAAATTATTATAAATTGTAGAGTTGCTGCCAGCTAGATTACACAATTTAACATAGTTTGCATTAAGCCTTTTGCTTTCTGTCTGCTATAGGAAAAAAAAAAAGAATGCAACACAGCATTAATGAGTGGCTGTGTTATTCCCTCCTTTTAGATCACTCCAGTTCCAGGCACTCATCCACTTTTAGTTTTTGTCAATCCTAAAAGTGGTGGAAAACAAGGAGAAAGGTAAGACTTATTCTCTCTCTCTCTTACTTTTTCTCTATCTTCTAATTTCTGTAATATGTTTAAAAATGATTTTTAAGGCTTTGTATATGAGAAGACATCCAAAATTTGAGTATTTTTTATAATGGTGTGCCTCAAATTTTGACATCTCATTGCCCTGTTTAGAAGAGCTACACACCAGCATACAGTTAGAAATCCTACAGTTCAAAACTAGAGCAAGCTCTAGGTTTAATTTAACATCAAGAAGAGAAGTTATATTCCCTGTATGGTTTTATGTGATTTGCATGCAGACGTGTTGTTACATTTTGACTTTTATATTGTAACTTCTAAATTAGAATGGTTTTCTATTAATCTCTGTGATAATTGTGCAGAAAGGCCAATAATTAGTATTTTGTTTTCTAATGTAGATCTAGTAAATAGACTCTCTAATCTCTCCACAATTTCCTATAGTGAAGAAACCTTTTTTTTCTGTACATAGGAAGCCTTCTGGCAATCCAATTGAAATGTAAAAGACCAATCACAGAAGCTTTAAAGCTTAATTTTATTTATGTCAGTAATTACATTGATTTGGATTCAAAATCCCAAAGTTAATGCTCAAAAGTTAGTGCATCAGAGGTATGATATAACAGAAGTAGGAAACACTTTCCTTCTATCCCATTCTTCAAACTCTGGCAGGAATGCTGAATTTTTGGAGTGTACTTCAGAATCACAAGTGCTAATAATGTGGTCATTTTTGATTATCACACAAATCTCCAATTTTTTATAGCCTACCTTACAATGTCATTTCTATAACTTATCCTTTAAGTCTTGAAAAATGTTAGTCATCTAGCCAGGATCAAGCTGAAGATGGCACATAGGTACTGGGTTACGTGAATACCGAAAAGGGAGAATTCATTGTGTTTCTAAAGCTTTGAACAATTGAGCACTTGTGTCAACTTTACCTACCAATTTACTACTGATTCCTTTAGACCACTTCTTTGAAACACTCTCTCTTAAAAAGCGATCCAACAAAGGGGACTAAAGAGTTGTTGTTAGGACAATTCTCAGAGCTGATGCATATCTAACCAAAACTGGACTCTTAAGTCCTCTGAAATAAGATGCCGGAATCTAGAAACTGGTTATTTGTTCCTTGTATTGATGTACCTGGATATCAACAATGTCAACAATGTTACTTACATTGCAGACAGTTAATCCAGAAGTTTCACCATACCTACCTTTGCAAACATAAGAATACACTACAAGCCAACAGTTGACCAGAAAATATTCTTATTTCAAATGTAGCATTAGGTGGTCCTGTTGGGCAGTCAGGAACATTGTGGGGGTGAGGCAGTAGCATTCAATTTGCCTTTTTTTTTATAGTTCAGATAGGAAGTGAGCAGATCAGGGATCCAGTCTGGAAGTATATAAGTGAGAAGTAGATTTGAGAGCTGTGCTTATTTAGTCATAACCTAGGAACAAATTAGTTAAATACTGTTTCATAGCTTTCAGTCCCCAACTCAGAATTGGTCTCAAGTTCACTATCTGAATGAACTTAATAAACACGATGCATGTCATGTAATATTAGATATTTTCTGGCATAAAAGCAAATTTGAAACTTTTTCTCCAGTCAGAGCTCCCATTTCCATTCACAAATTGCAGTCTGACACTCCAGTTTATTTTGATGCAATTGTTACTGGTGCTGAACTGATCACAGAAGTTATCTGAATTTAAAAAAAAAATGAATCCCACTTCATTCACAAACACTATTACCTACAAGTGGTTTTACACGCTGAAGTATATAGCAGTGGGGTATCAGTAGGAGGATAGGTTATAACAAAAATGAAATTTCTAAAACATGCTGGGTGGTGGTGGGGGTTGGGGAAAAAAAACAACAAAAAACCCCACTAATTTTTGTAGATGAGAATTTCATTATCTTGATTCACTGAAATCAAAGTGCTTTTTGTGAGAACTGTTTCCTGGTCTTTATTTAGGATTTTCTCTATTTGAGAGATCATGATGAATTGGGTTATGATTTCTAATTGACTTTCATTGAACACGGAAAGGTTATTGCAGATACTGTCAAGGCTCCAGTGTTCCCACAGTTCTCTGTATGAGATTTTATGCCTTGCCATATGGTAACCCAACCCATTTCACTGCCCTTAGACTTACAGAGAGTGCATTCATCCATCTGACAACCAGTTGAATAAATGTACTCCCCTAAAAAGTACTCTTGCCTTTTCCTTTTGTATATTTCTTACCCCCTCCTCCCTAAAAATAAAAAATAAAAATAAAAAAATAAAAAAATTCTCTAAAACACAAAGGAAAGGACTGAGGATTGCTTTATAGAAACAAAGTTAAATGCTTCTGTTATGTTTTTTGAGTGTTGAAACAGAGGTGTGGTGAGAAAGGAACATGTGGAAGGAATGCATTCAGAACACAGAACTACTTTCTCAACAATCATATGTAGATTACCTTACTGATTTATTTTAAAACTTGAATTCTGTTAGAAAACCAGAGTTTTGCAAAAGGTATAATAATAAATATGATGTTCTTATGTGGGTTTCTCTTCTAAGAACTAATGGCATGATTTTCAGATATAACTGAAAAAATAGAGTACTGTGAAAATAATCCAGTTGTACATTCTTCTAAATAGATTAATATTATTGCCCATCACCTGAAATACAACTGAATTTAAACAAGTTTATTTTGGACTTTAACAGTTTAGTACAATGTGTAATACATATGTGCATGATAAATTAGAACTGAAGTGTAATTTAATGTTTGTTAAGGAGAAAGTTGCAAATTAGAATTAAAGTTGATAAGCTTAAAACTTTCACATACCACAGATAGATTTTAATTAAAAATGAGGTTGAATAGGAGTTCAGCAAAGCCAGTCAGATATCTTCTTCAGGACAAATCACACTGTAGCTTGTGTTCAGTGAGTGCACATTTCTGAATGAACATTTCTTGGTTCATTTAGTCAAGAAAAAAAAAAAAGAGTACATTAATTCCACCCCATAGCTAACATTCTTGTTTGCCTGAGTTTAAGATCTAACAAATTAAGATGGTAGCTTTCAATAATCAGTGAATACAGAGAATGTACTTAGTACCTCATTGACAAAATAGTTGATTTCAACTGAAAGAATATACAACTGGCAACTAGTTATGGGCTAGTGTTTCTAAACACTGCTATTGTTAAGGGTAATGCTTCTCCCATAAGTTAGCTAGCATCTAAATCATGCTGTTGTTTTGCCATACTCATTACTTTCTTTCCCCCTTCCCCATTTTCCAATTTATTTGCCTGACCAGCAGGTGAGTTTAAACAATTGTTTCCTTGACAAATGTGCGGTTGGATGCACTGGAGATCAGCTTCCGTACACTGACGTTTCCTGCTGACTCTATGTTCAGTGTCTGTGCAGTACAGGCTGATGTTATCTTTGACCTTTGTTGTTTTCCAATAACTTTGGTCCAGAGTAGTTCTTTCCTCTACCCTGTGATTAATCTGGATTTCTAATCTTTCATTTAGCTTTGAGACAGTGCTTCAACAGAAGCAGTTTCAAATGATCTTTCTGAAATATTTTATATCTGGGAGAAATCGCCTTTCGAGGTGGAGGCCTTGGCTTCTTTGCTCTCTTTCTGAAATGTTGCATTCCCCAGTTGGCACAGACCACTGCTATGGCCAGCTTTTTCTCCAGTGCAGTCAACTTTACTACCAATTCTGAATTAGTAAATTACCAGTTTCTGTCCATTTCTTTTGTCTGTAAAGGAATGATCTTACTACTTCAGAAGGTAGCTCAGTCTAACTCAGCCCAAGCAGTCAGAAGTATTTTCTTCAACAGCAAAGCTGTTCTTGAATGATCCCATCCCTATTGGCCACTCCTGCTGTAATTTTTTTTACCACCTCAGCTATGCTAATGCATGATTTAACGAGGTGTGTGTGGGGGNGGGGAGATTGACAACAAAGAAATTTTTCTAAGGATTTGAATTTTAGCTTGAATTTGTTAGTTTTTATGGAATAATCTTATGAACAGTTACAGAAACACACCTGTTTGGTAAACTATCATGGGTTCAGAACAAGCTGGAGGCCATAGTGGCCAGTGTCCATTTAATAAGCCAGCTTTGTTCATGATATTGCACTCCATCACAAAATGCTGTGTTGTGGCATTACCCTCTATGCTGCCTCATGGCTCTGTCTGAGCAAATCTTCAGTCATAAGATAACCACGTCCAGTTCCTTCCTTAAATACAGAAGCAACATATCTACAGACAAGTCAGTATGAGTAGGCCTTTCAGTACTGTATACATAAAACTGGAAGGCTAAATCATTGCCCATTTACCAGTCATGAATGTGTCACACAGTCAGATCTAGTTACTTTTTAGTATGAAGGCAAACTTTCATAGACAGTTTCTTCTTTTTTGGTGTCACTGAAATGAATGATCAAGTTATGAATTTTATGCAGACTAGCATACTTAAAAGTGTTATAATAACTTAGGGCACAATGTGTCATTTGCAATGAGTCATTAAAGAGTGTTTATCTGGTATTGATGTTCAGTTAGGACCTGTGGAAGGCATACAATGATTCAAAAATAATTCAGTGTAATCACTTCACCGCTGCAGGTGGACTTCCAAGTTTTAGCTAGAGATACCTTGCTCCTTCTCTATTAGGAAGGCTGTTGTAGCATTTCACTGACACCTGACAACAGTACTGTAAGCTTAGGTTGTGGCTACTATGTTTTGTAGCACCTAACCTTAGGCAGATAACTCTTGGCCCTTTCGAACTTCCTAACTATCCTGTTTAAGAACTTCTGGTCAGCTGTAGGGGTTAAATTAGCTGCCTCTTTGACCAATTTAAATCCTGTATCACAGAGAAGCAACTCACACATGCTAAAAAAAAAAAATTAAAAGGGATCTTTTTACATCAGTAAGACACTGCATATGGAATGGAAATGTGCTGTGTTGTAAATCCACAGTCGAACATCTGATTTAGTTGTCATCAGAACAGTTGATAATAGTGCACATGCTGGCAATTGAAACCAGTCATTTCACATTGACTTTTTCTATCATCAGTGGCATCAGGAATAAATTGTATTCAGTGTGTTTGGACATAATGCTTTATGAAGAAGCTGATATACTAAATAATTGATAAGTTAAGAAAATGTTTCACTTTCGCAGTTTTACAGATAATTATGAATTTGCTTGTATTCAGTATTGTAACATTCTTGTCTTCCACCTAGCCTGATAAATTATGCATTTCTTCAATATACGTATATATGTATCCCTCAATGTGCACATAGATTGTGTCTGGACAGTTTTGTTTTCTTGAATTCGAAACTGTGTAATCATTTTTAAATAAATTAAGCTCCTGTTATCCTTCTATTTTACTTAGGGCAGTAAAAAGAAAGGGAGAGACCTTCCAATGGGGAGGGAA
>JACDJE010000411.1:45299-170416 GCA_016647715.1 Pavo muticus
AAAAAAAAAAAAGGCACGAAAATATTCTGGCTTTCTTCATTCTTTGCCCAATCACCTTTCGCCATAGCACAGATTCTCTGGAATTTCTGTAGGTTGAGAAAGGAGACAGGGCTTGCAGAAACTAACTACTGTCTTCAACAGTGAAGGCAAATGGAACTGTGTATGCTTCTGTTAGGCAATGGCTAGCAGCAATTCATGAATACAAATATTCTATGCAATCATAAGAAAGCATATCAGAAATGGGTTTTTAACAAGAAGGCTTTCTGTGACTCTTTTTTCCTTGACATCCTGAATTTTTGTTGATTCAGTAGCTATGTAGAGAACTCCTGATATTTGTCCTGATTTTTCTTCATACAAAAATTACACCTTCTGCCTACCAAAGATGTGGACATTATTTTACAAAAACTCTTAATGACCCAGCAAGTACATATTGCATGAATGTGAAAAATTATTTCTGATTTGAAGAAGGAATGAATCCACAGATCTTAGTTATTTATTACAATGCTATTTTGTATTAATAGTAGAGATGTTAATGTAACCCAGGAAAATCCCCTTTTTATATTTGTGCATATGTGCATACTGTAGTTTGTGTATACTCAAAAATGTGCAAGCAAGAATATTACTTGATTTAGTATACAGTGTAGTGGACTAGTGAATTGCCTAAAGAAGAGATGTGCTTCTTGCAAGTAAGAGAACAATCTCCCTGCAGGCCTGGGTGAGATTGTTGAAGAAATTTCTGGAAGATGGAAAAATGTCAGTTCAGCTGATAAGTCATCAGTTATGAATGGATTTCATGTTTTGCATTTTTTATTATAGGCCACATGGAAAAAATTGATGGAGATACTAGGCAGCTTTTGATTTTTCTGTCCTCTTTTAGACTTTGATCAGATAATTCTAGGATTCTGAAAATCTTTTTTTTCTTTTTTGCCTACATTTTGAAGTCAAAGGCACTTAAGTATTAAGATTTATTTCAAAGGAAGAACATTCTGCAGTGTATAACGTTAGATCTTTGGGTAATTGCTACAATCATTGGAAAAATTCAAGGGATTGACAAGTTTAGAAGTTCAGATTATTTTCTCCAGTATTAATTTGACACCCAGTGAAATCTATAGAGTAAACCTAAGTTTACATTCATGTAGGTAGGTGCACAAGTCAGCTCTGTGTTTTAACTCCTTTTAACGACAAGTGCTGGAAAATTATCTGTACTTCACACATAATCCTGCTTTTCAGGTCTTATATACATAGTTTTCATTTTTCCTGTCATCTAGAAAAAGAATGAAAACTGAATAAAACTTCATTTTCTCCTTTTGATAGGTTATGAAGGTGAAAATTTAATGAAGATCTTAAAAGACATTGAGAACAGCTCCGAGATTTTGCTGGACAGGTGGAAATTTGAAGTAATACCCAACGATAAAGATGAGAAAGGAGACCCAGTGCCTTACAACATCATCAATAACTACTTTTCTATCGGAGTGGTAAGACTCATACATATTCTTAAGTAATTTAATTTCTTTTTTTTGTTTTGTTTTGAAAAAATATTTGCATTTTTTGGCTTAGCTTGAAGAATTGTTGGTTACAGTTCATTTACAATGTTATTTTCCTAGCGAAATGAATACATAGACGACTGACAGTGATTCAGCAATTTACATAAATTTACTAACACACACTCAAGATGGATTTTTTTTTTTAAGATTTACCTTTCCATCTATAAGAAAGGTTATATGTGTTGTTCCTAATGGCTTATGAATGGTTATAACTCTAAATTTAATTAGCATTATGAAGTTCCTATAGAAATATAAAGGAAAACTCATCACTTAATAAGTGCTCAAGCGACATTTTCATGTGGATCTTTAGGATTCATGTGAGCTATTATATGAACTATATGAACTATTACATGAACATATATGTGTATATGAACTATATATCAGAACCCTATATAAAAGAATTTTATATGATAATAATAATAATAGCAAGTATATTCTTGGTACAGTCATGGAGCATTCACAGTTAGAACAAATTATGAGGAGCAAGAGTGTGAGAACTCTTAATCTCACAGGAATTGCATCTCAAGCTTATGCTTCCCCGCGGTTTCCCATTGTAACTATGAACCACGCTGCATATATAAGTGGAATCAGAAAATCTAGTCTAACTCCTCATAAGTCTTCTGCTTTGAATATGTTTTCAAACATTTGTGGAAGGGGGACTGTGATGAGGTCCATATTTTGCAGTTTAATTTACTTGGTTACTGTGCTTCAGCCTTAACAAGGTTCTGAAACAACTTTAAATGGTTATATGGAAATTTTTGCATATTACTTTTAGTTCAGTTGTTATGTGGTGCTGATCATCAACTTGCAGACAGTTTGTTCCTAAAACCATTTTTTGGCCTCTACTCCTGTGTAGATTTAACTGCTGAAAAAATAATCATTATTTAAATAGTAAGAAATAATTGTTAGCTTTTTTGCTTGTGTAGTTTGGTATTTAGCCTGTCTTGTTTAAAATAAGTGCAGAGAGCAACTAGATAAAACAGAAATTAAAAAAAAAAAAATAGTATAAAAAAGCATATAAAGGCAGAATATATGCACCAAAGCAGTAGCAAATACTCTGTGCTGGGGAACAGAACATATTTGGTGACTTTGTCATAAGAAAATACTGATGCTAAAGATCAAGGATGAGGAAAGAAATAAATGTGCAAAGGAAGCATGGAAGAGGTGAGAGGGAGAAAGGATGAGATTTTATGTCTATTTATATTAATAAAGTACAATTTAAATGATTTCTAAAATGTAAAGGAGCATCACATGTAAAGACACAGTGCAGAAATAGGAAATTGATAGAAAGTCATCTGGGAATGTGCTAATCTTCAAAAAATTCTTTATTGTTATTTAAGAGGAGAAAACAATTATATTGAAGAAAAAATGTTGGAATTCTATGGTAGCAAGATCACAGTGCTACTAAGGACAGTGTAAAGTAGTTGCAGAATTCTGCAGGAAAATTTCAGGCTGTACACAATAGGCTCTGTAGATAACCTATAAATACATTTTCAGTTGAAAAATTTGAATTCATGAATTTAATCACACCAAACTTCATGTTTTTCACATAATAGAAATGCGAGCAGCAGGAAATTATATCAGAAATGTATAATAAAAAATGTTGCATTGATAAAAGCTTCTAAAATTATAAAATCATACTTTTGAAATAGTAAGGTCTGTCAATTTTGCCATACATGCAAATATATAAAAAGGTGTTTCTTAATTTCAGTATAGTGAATAAGACAAAGCAAGTGGAGAAGGTCAGCAATTGCAGTTTAGACTTGAAAAAGTTGTATAATTCATGTGTTTGGTAGCATTCATAATAACCCTTGAAAAGCTTGGCAAAATGTTTGTCTAAGCAAATAGAAAACTTAAAGTACTAAAACTTTTGTACAACTGAAGTAAACTTAGTTTCAAAAAAAAACCAAATTGTTTTCAGTTTTTTGTGTCTCATTCAAACTTTGGCAGGTATTGAATTGGGAAAGCCAAAATCTACTACTTTTTTGGACACCAGAGTGTAGCTGCTGATGCCCAAGTACATACCTAGAGTCAAGGAGTCAAGCCTATAGCAAAACAAAACAAAACCCCACAGTGCCATCTACGAGTTTGTATTAAATAAAATTAATTGATATACTATATGATGTTATTTGTAGAACTATAGAAAATGAGAATTATCGGGACCTATATCCATACCACTTCCTAAGGTAGCATCTGTGGTTCTTGCCTCATTCCTGATAGTTTTTTATACAGTTTGTCTCTTTTCAGATAAAGGAAATTCCTGTATTTGTCTATGATCACCTACTCTATTACTTTGTTTTCCATACTCTGAAATTTCTTTGATATCTCTGATATGCATAGTGTTAGTGTAGCCTTGGCCCAGGGCATCTTGTCCTATGCAGAGTGTAGAAGGAAAACAAATTATTCAATTTCTTTGTAAAACTCTTTGTTGCCTACTGGAAGGTCAATCTGATCTTGGTTTTTTTTTTTTTTTTTTTTTTTTTTTTTTTTTTTTTTTTTTTTTTTTGTGTGTGTGTGTGTGTGTGTGTGGCCTAACTATCTCCAGTTTCTTTAACATTTTCTCACAGAGAATGTTTTCTAGACATCTGATCATGTCTGTTACTTTTAACACTGTTCAGATAAAACATGAGAATTCAATCCAATTACTTCCTTTGTTCCATATCTCCCTGGAATTGTAGTGCTCACAATGAGATAAAATGCCGCATTTGATGTTTTATCAGTACTGAGTGGAAAAGAGGAATTAAGTCGTGTTTTGCAGATGATACTTCCATTACGAAAAAATAGTCTCCTTAACAATAGCATGATTTTTTAAATTCATGTGTGACTTGTGATTCATTGCTAATTTCAGATACTCTTCTGAACAACTACTACCTCGTATCTCATTTGGGTTTTTCATAGCTTATTCTTTCTTCCTAAATGTAAAACTTATGCTTACCAAATTACATTCTCTTTTAATTTTTTACTGTTTTTCTAAGGCACTACAAAGAATAATGGTAACCTTTAACATACTTCATATTGCCTCATAGATTCCTGCCAAGTAATAGTCACAGTCTCTAATCATTATGAACAGAACCTGCTAAATCGATTTTGTAACAAAATGGCAGAAATGATATTTGACAACAATCTCGATGTCTGCTCAGAAAAGCCAAGGGAGTATAACTCAATAATATTGTGCCTGACTTGGGGCTCTTACTGCCTTAGGACCATAATTCAGGTTGGAAGGAAATGCAAGAAGTCACTAGTCCAATCTCTTGTTCTAAGCAGGGTCAGCTATGAGAGCAAGTTACATTGTTGAGGGCTTTATCCAATAGTGTCTCAAAAAACCTCCAAGGATGGACATGGCACAACCTCTCTGTGCAACCTATTCCACTGCCTGACTTTTCATATGGTGGAGTTGTTATTTCTTGTATCCAGTCTGAATCTCTGTTGTTTCACCTTACACACTTCTCCTATCCTCCCATTATACACCACTGTGAAGAGCCTGGCTTTGTTGTATTCATAACCTCCCTTCTCATAGGTACGTACAGATTGCTATTATATTTCCCTGAAGCCTCTTCTAGACTGAGAGACGGGTCTTTTTTTTTATTTGTATATTTTACACTGATAAAGACCAAAATTTTCCTACTTGGATAGAAGATTGCTGGGGTAGATGATGTTCAGAACATTGCTAAAGTTGAGCATAACATCCACTGCTCTCTGCAAATCTCATCATTTTATCGTGGGAAAGAATCAGAAAGTAATTTACTGTTGGGAAGGAAAATCCTTTGCTAAGTTGAAAATGAACGTTTCACAGAAGTGTTTGTATTTGAAAGGTTGGATTAATATGTTCACGCCAAAAAAAAAGATGTGTTTCTACCACACTGTATGAGTTCTGATACCTACATGAGTGTATGTACCATACTTTAGTACAGGAAAACAAGTAAGAAGCAAAGTGAGATGCAGTAGCTGAATGAATATATACAGTGTTCAATGGGATGAAAGCGCAAAGCACAGAAGAACCATACGAAGCATCAGCCAAGCTGTGTGTCAGTTTCAAAGCTGAAGCTAGAAAACATCTAAGAGCAAAGTAGAATGAGATAAAGATTTTCAAGTGCTCACATCCATCATTCTGTCAGGATGGCAAGATACCAGAAGAGAAGTCCCATCTGCTTCCCAATAGAACTGGTATCATTGAAACAAGCTGAATATCCAAGAAAAAATGAGTATTAAAGCAATCAAGTCATATTTAAAAAAAAAAAAAAAAAAGAAAGAAAGAAAGAAAAAGAAAAAAAGAGGAAGATTTGATTTGGTGGCCAAACAAAACAAATAAACAAACTGATAATATTAGAGGACAGATTAACAGGAATGACAGAAACATGAAACGTCAGGACAACTATCAGAAAGAGGATACTGAAGTACAATTACTGACATATTTTGGAGGAAATAAAAATAATCTACACAACATGCCTTAATTGTCTTATGTTCATGCACTAGATTGATGTTATCTCAGTGATAATGAAATACTGATCTCAGTAACGCTAGTGTTAGCGTGTTATCACAGGCTCTGTATTCCACACAGTCAGGTTGCAGTGCCTTTCTGCAGTTGCTGCAGGAGTGGAAATTCAGTCATGTCACATAATTTAGCTAAATTGCTGAGGGTGTAAACAATTTACTAAAGGTGAGTGTGTGTGTAGACAATATCAGCTTGTGCATATTAATTGTCACAGTTAGCCTTTTCCCCGTGGATAAAACAACATAATTTACTGTCTTCACTCACTCATCTGCTTACCATTAATGGTGAGTCAACCATATATACACGGACAGTTGCTTCAGATAAGCTTGCGTGTTGTAATATCGTGGAACATCTGATTTGTTTTATCCTTGTTATTTCCCAAGCCTGTATTTGAAAACAAACAAACAAACAAAAAACACTAATCAATTATATACCATGTTGTCTTAGCACAGAGATATATTGTCACAAAATTTAGAAACAACCCTTCAGTTTAATACTTCAAAAAAAAAAAAAACAAAAACAAAATTGAAAAGCTATTTTTTCAAATAAAAGAGCTTATAAATCTAATCTCAGATTTTTTTCAAGATCAAACCATTTTCATGGAATAGTTATGGAACCACAGCAACTGTAGATACATAGATACATAATTGCAAAATATGCCAGTGTATTGGTATTTATTCCATGAAATTAACACTAAATGTATCCAGATCAAGTGCACACAAAACAAGTAAGCAGGAAGATGGTGATATTTGCTTACAGTTGAGCAGTAGAACATAGAACATTGATGACCAACAGACAGTGAGGCAGGCTCTCACATAACACCAAAAAAAACCAGAAAAAAAATAAGTTACAAGCTGTATTTATTACCTTGAGAAAGTCTTGCATCTGCTCCAGCATGGATCACATAAAGGCCCGATCAAAAATTTTACAATGTTAAGATCTGAAGAAACAATCTTATAAACCTTAGGAAAAAAGTGGCTTTTTTAGATAATAAATTAAAATTGAGTGACTCTCAAGGGTGTTCATATTTTATTGGGAAGTCATTCAAGAATGTTAAATATACAAGGCTGTTACAATGCTTTCTTTTAGTGTTTCTGAAATGATTTTCTCAAAGTGAGGCAAAATGTGTATTTTGATAAAAACTTTTTCACTTATAAATCATTAAATTATTGGTTATGACGAAACATCAGAAACCTCATCTTTCACCAAGCGCTTGGTATAAAAGAGCATGTGGAATGAAAAATAAGCCATCTTATAAACTTAGGGATAGGAAGAGTGGAAGAGAATAAGAAACCTTGGCTACTTATTCTTACAGCGCTTTCTCTCCAAGTTGGACACACATGAGAAATGATTCAGTGTTTCTCTCTATCTGCACTTTCTTTACTACTTTGGAAGGGCAGAGGAACTGCAAGGGTCCTGTGAACAAGCCATCAACACACAGGATGCAGAATGGTGGTGGAGCTGCATAGACAAAATCTGTGGAGATTTAGTGTTTGAATTAGTTGATTAAGAGCTCAGAAAACTCAGAAACAGCATGAGCTAGGCAAAAAAACCCTTTCAGTAATCATTCATTATCGATTATGAAGATACGTTCACCAGTAAGGAATAGGAAATTGGCTCATACTCTTTTTGAAATCTTTTTTTGTAACTAATTTTTGGTTGGATTAGTCAATAAAAGTTACTGGAAAACTGGCAAAATGTCCTGATTTTCTAAGTCTGGGAGTACGAGCAGGGTCGTAGCTGCTACATATTCAATGGCAATGTAAAATATTAACAGTAATAATAATCAGTCAAAAATTATAGTCCTTTTAAAAAAATCTAATTGATATTTGATATCTTACAACAAACCATTTTTATTTCTAATAGTAGGATAGTACTTTAGAGAGTCTTGGTAATAGCCTTGACTGGAGCAAGTAGATATTGTGTAGGTGTAGGCCAAATCAAAGGCACAAAGGAAGTTGGATGGGTTGCATGGGACACTTCTTCTAGAACCTGATTTTTACATGTAATTAAGCAACGAAATTGAAAATATATTTAAAAGGGTAATGACAACAACAAAAAAACACAAACAGCTTTTAATTGTGCTCAGACGATAACTGGCCTTGAGAGTGCTAAAAATAATCTGTAATTCAAACAATTAATTTATCTCCCATCGACTTCCTTTATAGTTAGTTATTCATGGTGCTCTCTATTTTTTTCAATTTTGTGGGTAATAATGCTGAAAGAAATTATGAATTGATTTGCATTGCTGTTAAGATGAAAATCCTAATGTAGGTTTTTGTGAAGCAAGCTTAATTTTGAATTTACTGTTCTGTCACTGAATTAGAGTTTAGCCTTTGCAGAGACAAAATTATGTCAACGTGAATCAGTAGTGGAAATCTTACCATGGGTATTTTCTTTGATGTTGTTGTTGTTTTTAAACCAGCAGTAAATTTATCTGAGGTTAATAGGAGATAAACTAACACTGTTTAACTATCTTTTAAACTGTTATAACTACATAGGGTATTATAGAGCATATGCTACTAAGCCCCTTACAGCTCTGTAATTAGAATGTTGGAGCATAATAAACCAAACTTGCAAACATCTTCATTGTCTTTTAGTACAAGTTTGTACAGAAAGAAATCACCAGGATTGATTCTGAGGCAAATTATACTAGCGATAGTGTGGTGTAGTACGACATTCCTTATGTAAAACATCCACTTATTGGTGTCAGTGCAGTATTCAAGGTGTAAGAGTAAGTATTGCTAGATAGCCCTTGGCTGGGCTGATAGCTGAGTGTACACTTCAGATCTAAGCCTTCTTAGTGTCTTTATGAATTGTGCTCTTCTGCATACATTCTTTAAAGTGTCATTGCCAACAGGATCACACTGCTTACTCAAATTATTTCATTTGAGCAAAATACTTAAAATGTGGAAAGCAACTGGCCTATTTGTACTAAGATGGGATTTAAATAAGAATTTTCCAGTGTTCCTTCAGTTGAAACCTTGGATACATGTGCAAACACGTACATAAAGACATATTGGAGGAGAAAAAGGAGTTTAACGCTCTAGGACAATAATTAAAACGGTAACTTAGAAGAAAACTGTGATATCCAGATTAATGTTCCATCTGTTGTTTTTGTCCATTTGATTAACGTGTGTGTGGCAATTCAGAAACTTCCACTGCTGTGAATGACTTTTCTAACATCATTAGATGCAGCTTTTGAATGCCAAAACAGAGCTCATGCAAGTACAATACCTCAGCCTTTCATTCAGTCTCTACAACATGTGATATTGATTTCATAGCAATATGGTTATATTCTGACTTGGATGAACTACAGTGGTAATGTGTTTTGCAAGTGTATTTAGCTAAGACAATGAAGATTTCTGACTATGCCTGGAAATGTTCTGTAAATTCTTTGCAATGTAAGCCAGTATCCCATGCTATTTTTGTTTTGTTTTGTTTTATTTTTGTTTCTTTGCTTCATTTTGAAGACTGTTATAAGTTAGATGGGAGATCTCTTTCTTACTAGTAGTATTAGACACAGGATGTGTTCACTGAAAAATTATTATCAGAAAGTAGCAAAGGTCTACGACAAAGACAAGTGTACTTTTATGACACCTAATATGTTACTATCCAAATGCACTATCAAATAGATATTTGCATGGTTGTGATTTAATATCCTTCAGCCTTAACCAGTCACTAAGAGCCTCTTAGTCTGCCAGTGGTGAAAAATATGACTGCTTAATTCTCATAATCATAAATTCGAACTTGATAGGGGTCTGCTTCCCCATCGCTGTCCTCTGTCATCATGCTTGACTTCCATTACATCTCCTTAATTCTTTTTTTTGCAAAACTGAAAGAAAAAGCTTACATAAAAGCCATATATTTGGCTTTTCTCATGAAAGGACATTTCATTAGCATCAGTAGAAACTGTGACTATTAGAATTCTGATCATAAATGTGAAAGTCTAAGTACGGTTGTTCCTCTGACTGATATTATGATCCCAGAGTCTTCTATTTTAACTGTGTTATTTCAGGGTATATTAATTTCTACAAATGTTGTTTTGTTATGGTATATATAATTTACAGAAGGAAATAAATTTTAATTTTGTGATAACCATATATCCTGAAATTTGAAAGCCTTATATCATTTTTTCTGTTTACAGTGGCTAGAGAGATGATTTTAATTAATTAATTTTTTTAAACAATGTGTGAATAAACTCCTGTGGAAATTTGCTGCTTAGGCCTTGATTCAATTCAGAACATATACATATGCATATCTGAGAACTAATTCCATGTGACATTTGAGTATGTGTTTAAGCATTCCTAACCTAGCGAAGTACTTAAACACGTGGTTAATTTTTTAACCATTTTCTACTGTTTTATTAATATGACTGGACAAATGCACATATTTAATTCTGGACATTTGGCATAAGCTAGTTAATTATTCTAGTGAGGTTTGTGGGTATACATAACTGAAAATCATGCTTATTGGTTTGCCGAATTAATATGAACATAAGCACATGCTTGAGTAATTTTGTGAATCCTAATAATCACTTTGAATGTGCTAACGGAATACTGTGATATATTGCAGTATTTCTGTGCCAGGGGGGAAAATAAGATTTCATGATAAACAAAGTCATCAGTTTGTAATCCATATCATTTTATTTTATTTTTCCCAAAAAAGGGTTAAGAGAACTGGAAATTTGTCTATATATGAACATAAATATAATTTTAAAAGAGCTGTATTGACACTGGGTATATCACAGCACAAGCTTCAGTCCTGCTGCTAAATCTGTAGAAGTGATTGTTCCTTGGCAAAAATTCTGCTCTCCTGGTGAAGGAGAATGGTCTGAAAGAACTCTAATCCCAGATTTGAAACATTGTCTTATCCAGAAGTCACTGGTAGTTTGATCTGTAGTTACCTTCAAACATTACTAATCTTTGACAAAATTAGTTATAGGTTTTCACAGTTTGCACGTTAGAACCATCTTTAGTCTTTTCAGCTTTTGTTGCTATTGAAATTCTACAAAGGATTTTGACATGGCAAATAGAGGTTGCAAATGGTTATTTTTTTCATATGGAATAAAGTCTCAAACACATGCTATGGAAAAGTGGACCTGTAGAGTAATTAATAGATAAGGAAAGATAGAAATCTCTCTGATGGTTTCCCCTTGCTGTTTTGCGTATTTCCCTAGGCATGGAGAATGTAATTTTCATAGCTAGAAATAGTTAGCAATGAAGTTGAAAATACCCATGTAACAACGTTGATGTGGCATTTCCTGCTAGCTACTTTCCTTCCATCACTGTGGGTTTAGTTTACCTTGTAAATCTGTCTGACTCCTATTGCTTCTTACCATTCATAAGGTTTATCAGGGTACCCCAGAAGGAGACTTACATTTTGCTATGTGTGCAACTTATAAGGTACATTCATGCAGAGAGCCAAAGATTTCACTATATATCACATTATTGCTAAAATGTGCGTATATACAGGTCTGTTCTGCAACTTCCTAAAAAAATGTTTATTATATGCCTAGATTGAGAAGTCTGTGTGAAATTTCCTTTTATCACAGACAGAATACTGAGGGTTGTCTTGGATTCATGGTAGGTTTTTATCAGGATCAGTGAAAATACAGTTTTCTGACATTAGCAATTAATTTGGCTCAGTAGTAGAACAGCGATTGATTTTGAGTCCCTTCTGTCTACAAAACGTGGTTTGGGAGTCTTCAAACTGGATGTAATCTCTTCCCTTGCAGTGAACTCTTCTGGCGCATGTTTGTCCTAAAGTGACCTGAAAGACTTCCTTGCTTCATCCATGTTTCCCTGTATTATGAGACGGCGCAGTGCTTCCTTCACAAGATACCTTGCTCAAATGCATCTGTCTTCACTTCAAATAAATTGCAGGACATGGGGACATTTAGGAGATATGGTTTAAAATTTCACTGCTGCTCCAGCAGTTTTTCAATAAATGTGACAAAGTCATGTAGGAGTGAGTATATTTTTTAACTTCCCTTTTTTTCCCTTCCTCCTTTACCATACAGATTTTTTTTCACTTGGCATTTAAGGTGTTCAAAATTCTTTTTCATTTAACTATTCATTCTGAGGTTAGAACAATGCTTAATACCCTGAACAAAGAAAGACTCCCTTGGTTTAGATTTATGAGTAGCTCGTGCACTTGCTATCACTTATTACCCATTCCTGTCATGTTAAATTATTCTTCTGGTGTGCAGTCAATGCCTAGAAGGTGTCTCATTTCTTACAGTCAGTAGAAACTTTAAGAAGTATCTTTGTGACATGCTTTGGCACTTACCTAAACAGCTGTCTTTCATTTATAAATGATTTGGAAAATAGAACAATTTGTAGAATAGAGAAGACTTATGTTCAATTTCATGATTCTGAAAGTTAATTATATTATACAGAATGCAATGAGGCTTTATAATTGAACTGAATAGATACTATGTTGGTTATTTTGTGGGCAGAAGTGCAGTAAAATAAAATTTGCACTCTTCTAGTGCTTTCTGTCTTAGTTTACCTTAGTAGAGATTTTGAGTCTTGTATATTCAGGGCTTTTCATTGTATGTTTTGTTGTTGCTGTTTGTTTGTTTTTCTAGTGCTTGTGCTGATTTTTTTTTTCCCTTTGTTTTCTTAAAGGAAAAGTGTCTACAAAGAAACCTAGGCAACAGCTAGTGTTGCAACTGACAGTTATAAATGAGAGTATATGCTTAAAGACATAATTAATCGTCAATGAGCCCGGAATGGCTCCTTAGCTAAATACAACTAAATCAGTACACGGTGTATAATTAGCTTGTAACTGCATTAGTCCTGGTACAATATTATTCATTATATACATAAAGTATTATTTTCTCTGTATGAAATTTGTAATTTACTAAGTAATGATTTAACTCACTAGAGTATTTCATTTATATTATAGTTTATAAAATTGTGACATATGTTCATCATCTTAGGTGCTATTATTCTTAGTTGTTCTTAAAAGAAAATTCAAGGGTATCAGAAAACAGTTTTTTTTGGTTGTTTTTTTTTTTTTTTTTTTTTCCATACAGACTGAGAAGCATTTGTTTTCAAATGAAATTGAACTTTTTATCCTCATCTTGATTTTGTAATTATGTTTGTAACTGATGATAGGAATGCTTTGAGGAAAAGTGAAAGGCAAACATACCTCATATTAAAGTCAATAGTAAGGTGAATAAACTTTAAGGTTGTTCATAAGCTTCGTGCTCAGCTTAAAATAGGATAAATCTTACAGATCTGAGAAAATAACTTGGAGGAAAAGGCAAGAGGTCTCAGAGACGTCTGAGACTAGCAGTGGAGGTCAATTGCATCTGAAAAATGTATGCAGACTGTGGAGATCATAACGTGGGTAATGTGTACATCGCTACCTTAATCTAGATAAGCTACAGAGCATGTCTTGACACACTGTGTGTACACATGTTAAACTGTACGGTTTGTTTAAGACTGGACTTTCCATGCTTGCAGTCTGGCTCTGTTCATCACTGTTTGTTGCTATCAAAATATCCAGTTGCCCATTCAAAGGGAGAACATTCACCTTTTACTCATGTCATTAAAGATTCTATCTATCTCAGAACTTTGCTTTCACAGCTCTACTGACTCTTTTCAGACTGCCTGTCTGTAGCTGAAAGTGACCAAAGAAATCATGATTATGGTGACTTCAGTCACCATTGAGGACATGAAGTACACTTATTTCTGAGAACACAGTATAAAATACAATTTATTATAGGTAACAAAGAGGGATATGCATTTTATATGCATTTTTAAAAATTAAATTAATAAATATTTATATATGTTTAAGAAAAAAATTCTTAAATGAATTGATTGCTTAGAATTAGAAGATCAATGGACTGTGATAGGCACTGGAGCTATTTTACCTCTGCCTTCTAATTTTGATTTACTCAGTTTAGAACTGTGTACCTGTTGTCTAGGTGCAAAAAAATGCTGATAACACTACAAAACTAATCTGTGGTGTTGATCCTCTGGGTGCATGATGAATACAGTATGATGCCATCTTAACATGTTTTATGTAGTGTTTTGATGCTATGCAGAGAAAGATGAATAAAAAATGAGTATCAAAGGCATTCTGGCCACAGAGAGAAAACAAAAAAGAAATAAACATAGAATCCTGAAATTTGAAGACAAATATCTGAGAAGATTTTATGCCATAAAATTTATAAAAAATAATAATAGAGTATCAGCCGTTAACATTGTGTAACTTATTGATTTTATGGTTTATCTTATGCAAGGGGGAAATACTATGGGGAAAATGACTAAAAATTCCAGAGACCTGGAATTATCTGCCATTTACCATTATTTGCATATCTAGAAAATTGATAGTTTAATTGAGATTCCAGTGGTATAAAAATATTCTTTGTATATCCATATCTGCATGTTTTCTACATTTTTTATGGCAAAGTCCCAAAAGGAACATGATTTAACTAAACTGAAAGTGGGCGGATTTATCCAAGAAACATTTATTATTACCATCTGAACCAGGTGGATCTAGAAGCAAATTATGCAACATAAGTTATTCCATGTTCTTACTGGAACAATTTGTACTACAGACACATAGCCAAGGAAGCCTCTGTTCACTGTTCATAATTTTAGAGTTTCTTCATTTAAACTGGAGTTCTGAGTGCAAAACATAGCACATTTGTTGTTTCTGTGACAATCCCAAGAGTTCTTAGGGTTGTAACATGCCAAAGAATGGATCTTAATTGTAGCCTCTGTGCTGTCATTTTGTATAACTACTTTTGGTACCACTGAGGCTGAATGAGCTGACATGGAACACTAGAGTAAAAGTCCTAGGACAAAAAACTTCAGTCAGTGCTTTTCCAGTTCATCCTACTGTGCTCTTACCATAGAGGATGCTTTCATCAACAACCATGCAAGTCCATCGACACTATGTGGTGCAGTACAGTATGCAATCACGTGCACCTGTACCTTTGTTCAATACCACTGAACCACATGTATAGCCTCTTCAATAACTGTGTAATGTAGAACAGGACTCCTTTTCTATGACAGGGTATGGCGCCATCCCAGTAATGAGGATTCCCATCAAGAGGGCTGTCCTTGGCATTAAATTCTGTATTCCTGATGTGGGATGACTTAATGAAGCCACTCCTGTCCCTACAGTGAGGAAGAAAGAGCTCCTCAGCTGCTGGATTGCTTGGGATATTTACAAATGCATTTCTTGCTTTTCTTTTCTACTTTTTTTTTCTCTGGTTTTCAGAGAGAGCTGATTTCCCTTTTCCCTATAATTTATAACTCATGATGTGAGTAGCTGAGCATCAGAACTGGCATCGGTCACTTCAGAGCTGGTGATGGTATTAGGCATTTACAGTAGCTGTACAGTGTTTTTACCTCTTAAAAATTCTTTGCCAGATTTGTCTCAAATTTAAAAATTAATTATTCCAAATATATTTCATTTCATTACTTCTTTCTGAAGTAATCTCTCTTTGGCATTCACACAAATCAAGTAGTCTAGAATGCTAGAGAAACAGATGCTATTGTCTAGAGAAACAGATGCAAAATTGTAATTCTATGAGCTTTAATACAACTGGTACTTAGAAGCAGCAGGATACAGTGAACTATGAAAATTCAGCCTTGCCACCTTGGCTAAAGAGAGAGAGCAGTTTACAGCACAGCCTGGGAAGTCAATTCTGAGTCTGACAAGGCTTATCTAGACTTCTGCATTATTTTGTTTCCCTGGGATAGTAGCAGGAAAAAGGTCTGATCTTTGCATTGTAAAATTCTTTAGTTAGTAACTAAGATAACAAACAACTCATCTTTCCTTTCTTACGTCTTAGGCAAACTTCACATCAAAGGGGTGATGTCAGGAGCCTATTGACATTTCTCTGTTTAAAAAGGTTGTCTGTCACCTGACACATAAGGCTTGTGTATCACCTACCTGAAATATCCCAGCCACTTTGACTGCTGCTAGTCCTATGGGGGAAGGAAGCACACTTACTTCCTAAAGAACAGTGCTTGAAAAATTGTCAGGAAGGTGAATACACCCAGCCATAAGCATGGATGCCTGGGTAGAGGTTGTGTAATATTAAAAATCATTTCCCTTTAGTCTTTGAATTTCTACTTGCCTCTTGATTTCAAGAGTTTTGCTATGGTGATCCAGTTTCTTTTGTTCTGCCACTTACACTGAGCATCTTATGAGACTGAAAGGAGGAAAGATTGCCAGTGTCTAGGTAAAATGATGTGTTAAGCTGAAAAGCAACACGGTGACAGGAGAGGAGAGTTCTTTGATGATGGTTCTTACATTCAAGAAGATAACAGTTCAAATAGTATTTGCTGTTTTCATTGCAATGTATCTCTGAGGAAAGTTGAGCATTTTTTGAAGGAAAAAAAAACCTGAACAATGGGAGTCTAATGAGAAAAAAAGGTAATATTTTATGATCATTTTTGAAGTTATTAGATTAGTAAGTACAGCCTTAGTTAAATGACATTTCTCTTAGGAGTGTTATTGACATTTTGATATGAGACAGAGAGACCTTTAATGAGATCTCAATCAAAGGTAATATTTATATAATGATACATGAATTTGTAAATGCTAGTCAAATAAAAATCCTGTAGTCTATTTTGGCCTTCACCTTATGGAAATCTGTACAGGTCATAATATGAGAAAACTGAATGAATGACAACTAATGCCCTCTCACTTGACTGTCTAATTATGTCTAGCTAATTGCATGAGTTAATGTTTGAAGCTGGATCTTGAAATGTAACTTAATCCATCACCCAGACATAAAGCATGGAAAAAGAGACTAAAATTTTCTCCTTGTTAAATGTGCAATCTCCTTAATATTTGAATTTACTGTGATCTCTATTCTCATACAAAAATATATATATAAATCTATGTTTAAAAACAATACAGAAAATTTATATTAGAGTAGGTTATCTGCCAGAGAAATGTGCAAAGAAGTAGAAAGGTCTTTAAAATATATGTTTCAGATCTTTGTTATTACTAAGTATTTTTGCTAGAAAATACTTTGTTGTTTTCTTATTTCTAGCTGAAATTAGTCTCTTAATCTTTATAGTGGCTTCAGAGGGTAGAAATACATAAAAAAAAAAAAATCAACACAATGCGTGAATTTATTCACTACTGAATGAAAAAGGAAAAACATATAAACTGCTATTTCATGAGTTGATGTCAGTACCTGTTACACTTACCTAGACACTAGAGACAAGAGTCCTTACTAACAGTACTCTTTACCAAATTCCCAACCTCCGAATGCTCTGTAAAGAGGCAGAATTCATTATCTCTGTTTTACTCATAGCTAAAGTGACTTCTCAGAACGCATTCAGAAAGCTATTAGGTAGAACTAAGAACAGAGAGAGCTCAGATCTGTTGAGTATCAGACAAATTTTATCTAGAAAGAAACACTTACTCCAGAATATTTTCATCTCAAGTAAAGTCCACTCCCCATGTGTGGAATAAAATTAGTATTTAATTGCCATAAATTTTTTTTTATGCTTCAAATTTATGTTGCTAAATACAGATAATAGTTATGTGATTCTTGCACTTCTGATAATCTGCAACTGATTTGTGCTGTTACTTTATGTGGATAAAGACACATACCACATTGTCTGAGCAGGAGCCAAGAATCAAAGCAGCCTTCTTCATGTAATACTGTTCAGTGCAGATAACAGATCAGGCCAGAGATAGCTTAGGGATGCACAGTCACAGCATCACTTTTTTTTTTTTTTTCTTATTACATCTTTCTTCTCTGTATTTATAGCTTAACTGGTGTGTAGTTTAACATCATTCTTTCTTCAGTTAAGCTACCACAGGTCCAGACACTTGGAAAAAATGCCTTGACCTAACAATTCATATACTTATTATATCACAATTAGCCTCGTAATCCTTCTGCTCCCACAGTATCTTCAAAATTTAAAGAAAATAAATTCCCTAAAACATTTCTGGATAAGACAAAAAGGAATATTGCACTTCAGATTTCTCAATTTCTAAACTAGACAGCTTTTGAAGATGTAATGAAGAGATAATAAGGGAGTTGTGGTTGTTTTTTTGAAACCCTATTTTCAGGCTTATTGTTACTTAATTTAACTTCATCTGCTTGAATGGGAGAGACTACTGATGTCTGAAGAGGAAATTCTAGTTTCCAGGACTTCTAAAAAGCTATGCGTCCCTTCAATCTACTCAGATTTAGCTATTCAGGTTGCTCCAAAAGTAATGCCTCCTATTTATTTCCGTGGAAACTACAACATATACAAAGCACATAATAACAGTATTTGATAGAGCAAATTCTCAGCTACAAAACACTATTTTTCATCATTGGAAGGGCCAACATAATAAAATAGAAGACATAAATTTTGGAGCAGCACTTGTATATAATTTTAACATTTAAATTTTAATATTTCATGTCAATTTTTTTTAATATTCATTGAGTGGATTGTTGTTTTTTATTTTTTTTAAGAATTTCAGGAGATGAGGGAAGGTATGCAGGAAAGTGAAGTGTCAGATGAAATTTTTAAATGAGGCTTACAATGCAAAGCAACTCTTAATCTTATCTACCCAATATTACCTATCAATTTGTATGTATGGCAACAACGTGTGTGTACATAAAACAAAAATCACGAGACTAATGAATTTAGGCCCCTGTAACTTTTGTTGCTGCAGTTTACTTGCGTTTTAGAAGCGATTGTCAAAAATTTAACTGCCTTACCTCATTTCATCTTGTCACCCCAGAACTAAGTACACTTAATGTCACTTGATTCACAACTACATTCGTGTTACAAGTTATCTCTTAAAAAATGACTCTCATGAATAATGAAAATAAATCCCCTTTCTACTCCCAAAGCAAGAGGTTTTAAGTGCTACCACCTGGCATCTTAGCAAAAGATCATAATAAGCATGTTTTCTTACAATAGTTCATTTAGATAGTACATGGTAAGAATGAACAAATTTCCACTCTTAGATCCAAATTAGAGGCTCAGTCTCTTCTCAAGCAAAAATCAATAACAGCATTGCCAGACCGAGTCATAGACAGTTGCTGTTTGAAGCAGAATTTATAAAATCTTTATTTTATCTTAACTGCTTCTGTTTTTGTTGGTTCCACAGGACCAAGTGAAACACCTCTTCTTACTCCTTTTATTCTGCCTGCTTTTATGTTTTTTCATATATCTATATTTTCTGTCTTCATTGGTATTCGCTCTGCCTCTCTTTTTCCCTCTTCTTGGTCCATTCATTTATTTCATGATACCAATTTATTATTACCACATTTTCACCACCCTCTCTTTTTAACTCTGTCAACTTATCTGTTACTTTTGTGTGACAGGAATTGTTCCTGAGTAGCAGAATCAGTTTCTAATTCCATTTAGCTAAGCAGGTTCAACTGCTTTGTGTGGATATTGAAGCAGTCTAAAAGTAGCTAAAACAGTTTTAGCTTAACCTAATTAAACTAAATCAATTTTGACCACTCTTTAACCACTTTAAAAGCAACCACACAAATGAGTGCATCAATTTTGTCTAAATTAATTTAGATAAATCAGCACATTTCACAGTTGTAAACCCTTAATACTCTTTTCCCCATTTTTACTCATCAGAACATAGAGTTCCATACGTTGTCTTATTGTTCTTATACTCTAATATCTGGGCCAGACTGATTCTAGAATACCTCTGAAAATTGTTTCAGATGAATAGAATGCAAAACACAAGTTTTCAGAGAATTTATTCAGACCAACTCATTGCACAAAACTGTGATTGACTAAATTCTGGAGCATAAAATGTATTCTTGGAGGTTAAATTCACTGTGATTAATGAATGTATGCTTCAGCCTGTCAGAGGGGTTAGCAAGGCTTCCCAGATACTAAATACTGCAAATTGCAATGGCTGTCACAAAGAACATACTTGCTAATTAATTTATTATCTGGATCAACTTCAGTCTTTCCTCTATTCTCATTTTTTGGGTGGCTAATATTAAAGGTTTTCTTTTTGAACGCCATCAGATATCTAGAAATGAAGGATGGAAATTATAGTGTAGAAGACTGTATACCCCAAAGCAGCAACAAAAAGCACTAATTGGCCATATTCAGTAATTGTGTGAATATATGAGTTGTTGCTAGATAGGCAGATATGACACTTGAATTTCTTCTGAGGGCAGCATTGAGTGAAAGTAGAATGCTCTGAATGCAGTCTTGCTAAATTTGTCCAGCTGTGGCATCCATATTTCAAAAAGGATGCTAAAAGATTCAAGGAAGTTCAGGAAAGTATAACAAGAATGGTTCAGAGGGTTTGAGAGTTTTATTGCAAAAGACAGCTAAGAGACAACTTGATCGGTCTAGATGTACCTTAATTGGTAGTCAAGAATGCGTTATGACAGCAAACATCCTCAAAATATAAAATGACACTAGGCAAATCATAAATCACTGATACTTAAAAATGGAGGAGATTAACAGGGGAGACATTGTGCTTACTTTTGTCACTTCATCTTTCAACTCAAGCCGGTACAGTTCAGTTTTGAAAAAATATTTTTATATCTTGCTTATTTTTTCATTTAGGAATAACAGTGTTGAGTTTTATTTCCTGTTTATGCAGGAAATCACAATGAACTCTGATTGACTGGCAATCCTCAGTAAGTGGGACCTTTTCCACATAGTTAACTGCTGAGAATTCACTTTCCAGAGAAAAGAAGGAGGGCCCCACAGGTGCGCAAGTGGGCTTCTGGCGCCTACTGTGGCTGGGGTACTGGGGACTGCTATGTCCCTGCCAAAGCTCCTCTGCTTATCTGCAGTTGCTTGCTGCTCTTGCATGCATACTGCTATACTGCTACATGTGATAGTGGTATAGTGTTCAGTTTTGGGCCCCTCGCTACAAGGAAGACATCAACCATGCCCAGAGAAGGGCGATTAACCTGTGAAGGGTCTGGAGCACAAGTCCTATGGGGAGTGGATGAGGGAACTGGGATTGTTTAGTCTGAAGAAGAGAAGGCTCAGGAAAGTCCTTATTGCTCTCTACAACTACATGAAGGGAGGTTGTGGTGAGGTGGGAATTGGCCTCTTCTCCCAGGTAGCTGGTGATAGAACAAGAGGAAACGACCTCAAGGTGCGCCAGGGGAGACTCAGGTTGTATATTAGGAAGAGTTTCTTCTCAGAAGGAGTGGTTAGGCATTGGAGCAGGCTGCCCAGGGAAGCAGTGGAGTCACTGTCCCTGGAAGTGTTTAATGAAATGGTAAATGTATTACTCTAGGGACATGGTGTAGTGGACAGTTTTGGTGATAGGTGGACAGGTGGGCTAGATGATCTTAGAGGTCTTTTCCAATCTTAATGATTCTGTAATTCTATGATAGCAATGGCAACTCAATACGCAACATATTGTTGCATATAACATGGTATACACACAACTCAAAGAAGGCATAATCTTTTGAAACCAGGAGTTGAAAGTATTACAGAAAGTACATTAGAAAAATTTAATTTTAGTGCAATGTAAGATATAACATTATGATGTTAGCGTCACAATGACTAAGCAACTTTTTTTTTTTTTTTATTCACAATCTAGTGAGTTTCTATTTTATCTACAGCGAGTTATAACAAAAGGGAATTTTTTATATAAAGTAAAATGTGTGGAAAAGTAGCAAATAAATTTCCCATTTAATTCAAAGCTAAAATATATAACTGTTTGATACTTAGAAAGCAAGACTACTTGATTTGAACCCTATTACGTATTTCTACATCAAATGGTTCATAATGTTCCCAAGCAAATTCTTTAATTAAAAACACATTCAATTCCTTATATGTCCTCCTTGATGACATTGTCTCAGCCAGTCTTTTCAGCCCATACTCCCTCTTCTTTTTGAAATCTCCTCAGAAAACAATTGAAGCTGATATGTGCCATGTGGCACATGTTATTTCAAGACTGCTGGATTTAAAAGACCCGGTTGATTCATATGACAGTTTAGAAGTGGTGTCATTGATAAGAATAATTTTTTAGTTCAGAGAGAAAGAATAATTGAAAATGCTGCAGAAAAAGAGCATGTACATATGTGAAATTCAGATGAAAAGCAGCACAGAATAATTATAAGGTCTTCTTCACCCTTGGCTCACTGCATAAACTGTGTGGTGTTCTGTCTTTTTGTGTACCATTTCTCTTTAACTATATTTGAAATTAAACAGCATGTATGGTGTCTTTTTCTGTCAAGAAGAGTGACAGCTTCTATAATTCCCTTGTTTCACAGAGTATAAATATTCCAATGACTGTTTTGATGGCTACAGTCATTGAGTTTTAACATGTATATTTATTGATTGCCTTGTTCTGATAATTTATGGTCAGCTGCCAGAAACAACTAAGCCTTGCAGTTAAAGATGTTTTTTCAAGTAAGACTAAAAAAATAAGGTTTTAAATGTAAAACACATGTAAAATATCACAGATTTCATGTATTTGAATGGTAGAAGCAGACTGGACAATGGATAATCCCTTGAGAGGTGACTTTCTGCAAGACCCTGCCTGATATTAATTTGCATAAAATTTTAAATTCAGAATGGAAACACGAAAATGCTGCTAAGAAAACTCTAGCACCAGGATGTATTGTGTATCTTGGCTTGTCTGGTCAAGCTAGAGCATCTCTTAACGGACTTGATGTTCTTCCTGAAATTGCATAGATGTTGGATCTCTGGTTGGATTATAATGCTGCTGGATAGCTGCAAAAATCTCAATTTTATGCTAACCTGTGCATATACTGAGAAACTAGCAAGTGGATTTATGATTCTGTATCTGGGAAAGTTTTATTCCTGATGTAGCAGTAGCAGAAGCACAAATTAGTAGTGTTAGCTGAAGTACTACAACAGCTACAAGATCTGAAAAAAGGTAGCTAGTGTCTCAAATGAATGGAAAATGGCAATAAAAAATAAAACCTGTAGACTATAGTTTTGCTTGCAGTAAGGCTCTTTGTAATGCAGTCAATATATATAGATGTCTTACGCCAGTTCCAGTGAAATGGTTGAAAGGGCTATAGCCTTCTCAGTCCCAGTGGTGTGCCCAGAGTAGTGTGCATCTTAACCTTTCTGGTGTTCAGCAAATCCACTGTCACAAACATTTGACTTGAAGGCACAGTCTTGTTAAATGTACAAGTTTATCACAGGCTTTTTACATGAGTTTGTCCTGATTTAGAACAGGAAGATTTTTTTTTCTTGTAGGTAAAGTCATAACATTACACGATGCTTTTTTCTGTGATCTCTGAGCCAGAGCTGAAATATCTGCCGCTTGTGATGCCATCAGGTAGATGACAGAGTCAATATGATCCTCTCCCTATTGCTTTTCTACCCTGCTGATTGAAATCTTATTTTCGGCTTTATCCAGTCTTAACTACTCTTGAAAGTGAATGACCCAAGAGCTTGATAGAAGGGACAGCCAGGGTTTATTGTGTCACTTATGAGTCAAGCTGCAACCTTTCTAGCAGTTCATACTCTTAGGCCACGAAGAGTAAGATTCCCCCATAATTTCATCATGAAACTTGCCCATGGAATTGTTGTCTTAGGCTGTTTATAAGCTATATCAAGGAACTTGCTAGGTTGTTTGTGGTTTTTTTTTAAGTGTTTTCACCACAATTCTTTGTTTCAACTGGACTGTATATATTTTGTGTGCTAAAAGTTGAAAAGCACAAATCCCTATTTATATAGTTCTTTTTTTTCTGTGGTATAACTCTCACAAAGTCAGCCAGATGAAGTAATGATTTCCTAGAAAAGCCAGGAAAGCTTTTTTTCCACCCATGCTGTCTAGTGAAGTAAAAGTTTGTCCCTTTATCTGCCTGAAATGCTTCTGAGCTGCATGATTTGATATTTGTCAATAGTAATTATAACATTAACTAATTAGCAGTCACAACTGAGTCATAAGCTCTTGGTCAGTGTTTTTTTTTCTGAATACAGGGATCTGACCATAAAGTTTTTTTAAAGTGCATTATCAAGGTCCTACTGATTTTATAGATATGATAAAATTCTAAATCCCACAGAATCCTTAAAAAATTGTGTTAAAATTCCAACTTATCTGGTCATCGATCTAATAATTAAACTAATGCAGGTGATTCTGATTGTTGAGGCTATTCTAATGTTAATTTGTGAATATTCTGTGTTACATTACACAAAAATATGAGGCTTTTTGTTCTCATCTTGCACTTGATCATAGTTTAAATAATTTTGCAAGCATCTAAGTACAATACAACATTGAACATGGATGAGGTATATTCAAGTATGAAAGGGTACCAACCAGCACTGTCACTGTGCCATCTAGACATTAATTTCCCACATAAAGGTTTTACTAGCACTTTGCATGTAAGTTGTATAACTTGTGACCAGCTGCTTCCGTGTGTGGTGTGTAACTGATGGGAACATATGGCTTTAATTAAGTAGACTATTCTAGCTGATTTTTAGGCATCTTTCCACATGGCATACAATATTTGTTGAATCCCAATCAAATTTCACAGCTGTCTCTTGAGATAAACTGATTGACTGACATGAGCTGCTTTTAAACACTCCGTCAGGTTAGTTCTCATAACCTCAAGAGATTCGAACAATGGAAAAATTGGCTCAGCCATTTTCATTGATGCTCATATTACTGGGCAATACATACGTATATGTATATATGCTTCACATTTCAGGCTAACCTTAACGGATTTCTGTAGCTACTGATGATGATAGGCAATAACACATAGCTAAAATGACAAAGAAATCTTTGTGTTTTTCTGATTTGGTTGTATTATTTTGAGTGGCCCAACATACTATACTTGACACCAGTCTGAACTTTAGCAGTAAGTACGTACATAGCATTTATGAAGTGGAAATGTATAATTATCAAAGTGCTTCACTGGTCCATTTCATTGTAGAACTGGCTGATGTTAGCCATGAGGAAAAACAAGTAGAAAGACAGCCACCAAATGCAATTCTTGTTTTAAATAAGAGTTTGCTCATTTGGTGAATAGGTGAATTGAACAGCAGCTGAATTTGTGCATTATATCCTCTAATCATGGGATGTATTTGCTGATGTAAAGGAAAGAATATAAAAATCAAAGTTATGAAATGTGAAAAAATATTCATGCCACTTCTAAAAGTGTCAGTATATTTTCAGGAGTATTTTGGAATGATCAGTGCTGAAAGAGAAGACAGATAATCACAGCTGATTATCTCACTAAGTACTCTGACCATAACTTTTTACTAAAGGTGTCAGAAGTAAAATTAGATGTTTTATATTTTATTTACAGGATTGAGGAACACCTTATGTACCTGAGCTATCTCTCTAGATTTACTTCAAAAGATTTTATTTTATTTCACCATATGTAGAAAGTTAAGCTAAAAAAGGATTATGGAAATAATTTTAGAGGCTATGAAATTCTTCTTGGGAAAATTAAGCACTTGGAAAATTGATTGAATATTATAATGAATTCTGATTTACTGATTTTCTATACTATAGTGGTGATGGCAAGAGCCCAAAACAGACAAGTGCTGTGAAGAAAGGGTGAGAGCACTCTAAATGCCAAGTTTGTAGCTCTGTAATTAATAATCTGTCTGTGGCCTCTGTGAAGATAAACTAGATTGTGAATTTGGTAAGATGTATTGATAGTGATAATACCATGATCCCTGGTGCTCTGTGACTTGTAACACTTGAAAATATTGTGGTGAGCTGAAATTTAAGCTAAAAGAAATGAGCTTACTCAAAAGGTGGAAGTGTGGAAGATACTTTCTTGTCATGTCAACATAGAATCACAACAGAAACCAAACAGGGAGAAAAATGGGCGAGTGACCCTTAAGCAAAAAAGAAAAAAATGGAACCAGTAAACAAATCCTTCAAGGCGATGTCATTCTTAGGGATTAGGAGTAGACTAATTTCTCTGTCTTTCTGAAATTAGACAAGATTAGATAGCGGTTGCGAAAGATCTTTACTACTAAAAATAATCTTGAAATAAGTTTTGCAATTATTACTTATATTTCATTTTTTAATTAATTTTGGATTTTAAAATCAAAGACTTGCATTTTTTTACCAGAATTCATTTATGTTTTCATATTTAATCTTATGTAGTATGTAGTGTTAACTTTGAAGTAAAAAAAAAAAACGTTTGCAATATCAAATTAAATCAATTAAATCGCAGCTAATAAATCCAAAGGAAATGACGTTTTAGATAAACTTTTTCATGCCTCCACTTCCGAGCAGACATGACAAGAACTGACCTTTCATTCTGTGCTTGTGTATTCTTTGAGCAATGGATTTTAATGTTGACTTCCCACACAGAGCAAGGAATAAAGTTGAGTAATAGCATGAGAGATTGTAAACATGCTGAGAAAGGCTGTATATCACCTGGAGCCAGCCAGTGTCAGATAGAAAATTTATTTATTGTTCACTTCATCCAGTTATGGTGTTACGTTTGTTGTTTGTTTGTTTGTTAAATTATCTTACCCCAGAGAAGAAAAAGAAAATGCTGTCCTATAGGGTCTGCACTTTGCTGTAGGCTGGGTCCACAGTGGTTTTTTTTGGCTCCAGCTTTGGCTTCCAGTAGGTACATCTGTATTATAAACCTGCAAGTGCAAGTGAGTGGTCACACTCTGCTCACCACTGCCCCATGCTCTCTGCCGCACATGAAGCTCACTTCAGTTACATCTATACCCCTTGTCAAGTTTGATGTGTCTGAATCCCTCCAGTTCAGTGTATCCCTACCTTGAACATATTTTTACAGTGGGCTAATGTCAGATAGATGAGAATAAGTGTAGGTATGAGAGAATGAAATTGTGGGTGCAGCTGCCAGTTTTCTCAGGGATATTTTTTGTGTGCTGGGATTGAACCAACCCCAAGCCAATTTTGTTGTGCTTGTGGAAGAAGGGTTCAAATGTAAGCCAGTGCCTTGTCTGTCTCTTGAAATTCTGTGCAAACTTTCTTTACCTCAGACCAGGAGCAGGCCAAAGTATAAGCCAAGAGGCAGTTTGTGTAAATGGGGTCAAACTGTAGCTTGAGGCAACAGAGTGATATAGAAAAACGCTGTGCAACTTGAGGACACTACTGAGGTACCAAGTCCCATTGTGAAACTAGGACGATACTACTTCCTAAGTGCCTTACACCACTTAAGCACTATTAAAGTCAGTGTTCCTATAAATTCTAAAAAAGTCCACACAACATCTTTGAGTTTGTAGTTAAATGTTGTTCAAAGGACACTTCAGTGTGCGTATCACAACTGTTATTGTTTTATTAAAAAATAAAAGTAAATAATGAACAGAAATAACAAACACCATTTAGTAAATGCGTCTGGGGGAGTATTTTAACTACTTACAGGCTCATGTACTTTTTTGGTGGTTTCCCATAGCAGTAAATTCCTGATAGATAGAAAAAAAAATAGCATAAAACCTTAAAGAGGTCACTTAATGAAGAACAGCAATTGCAATAATATCAAGAGTTCAAGAGATTCTGGATCTCATTTTAGCAGTACTAGATATTGTACAATCCTGAGTATTTGGTTGTATATACAGATAATTATAAACAAAATAACTTATTTCAGAATTCTTTCTTTCTCATGTTACTACATGGCTGTATAGTCCACGATGTGCTTGTTCATTGGGTCCATTCTCAGGATTCCATTTTCTAATAACGGGGCTGAAAATATTTATTTATTTCAAATACATTTAAGAAACAACTAGATGTAAGTATTAATTTACAGTAAGAATAGACATGTTGCATAACTAATAATATGTCAGTGGAATGAAGAATTATTTTCATGACTGTTGTAGGGATAAAATTGCTGATCACTTAATACATAGGGATTTCTGAATGTTAATTTCACCAGCATCAAGTGTTGTATATTTAAAAAGCCAAATATAGAAAGCAGAGTAGGCTTCAAGTGAATCACAGTTTAAGCACTTGTGTAGTCAAAAAAGAAAATGTTTTTGAAAGACTTATTTAAACTTTACTGTTTTTGTTGACAAAGACTGAATGTGTTAGTTTGGGTGTAAAAGAATTGTTCTAGAAATTATATTATATAAGTCAATCTCATGATATATAGAGAGACGTTTTTCACTACAGTAGTTTCACAATTACATTACGTTTACTGAAGTATACAGGTAATTGTTCTCACAGTTGTTCTGCCACTATGAAAGCCTTTACAATCTACTGTTTTACTTCATGTGTAAAGAAATTTTCTCTTTAAAGCTATTATTAAGATAATCTAAGCTCTGAATTGTCTGTCTTTTGTTGCAATCACAATCTAGTGTAATTGAAAACAGAATTTGAGCAAGGAAGTTAAACTGTAAGGGTAAAAAATTGCTTGAGTCATAAATTGGATATGAATATTTTTAGTAACATTCTTATTTTGATTCTCAAGAGCAGCTTCTACCATATTACTGGTGATAGCCTGAAGTATAAAAATGAGCAGCTCATCTCCAGGAACAGTGAGGAAAGAATAACAGTAAGTTAATTATTGAAAAAATTGCTGCTCTAAATTTGTTATTCAAATATTGTTAAGATGGTCTTCATTCTGAAAAGAAGGCCAAAAAGAGCCAATTTTTATTTGTTGCAACTGAAAACTTTCTTGTAATTAGTGGCACAAAATCTATTTGCTCTTAGTGATGTCGGTTCAAGTAACAACACTGGATGTTTCTTTTTCACTTCTAACTGAGATTAACGTGTTTATTGATGGCACTGAGGGCATATATGTAAAATTTGAAGCAAAGATTAATGTTATTCTTATCATCCCTTACAGTATTTTGGCCATGACACATAAGTCTTGTCATTCACGTATTTCTTCACTTTATAATTGCTTGGAAGCTCTCTGTCACAAGATTCTAATCAAGAATTTTTAAGTTAGTTATTAATTACATTTTATAATACATTAATTAGCAAATAAGCAAAATAAGTATAGCTGTCATCTCTATATTCTGCAATTTATTAATGGGAAAAGAAACTCACAAACACATTTGTAACCTCTGGTGGTACTGGCTTTCATAAATTCTGCTGAAGAGGAAAATACATGAATTCTGCCCTTGTGAGCACTGTTGAACTTCAGAAGCATTCAGATATGTGTGGTCTGTCTCTGCAAGAACAGTTGCAGGTAGAAATGATTAGTCACTCTTATTTTCAGATCATCCAGTATGGAGCTCCCACTTGTACAGAGTCATCTGGATAATGTAGCATCAGGTGGAAAGGGGACTGGATGGAAAAAAATACAGAGAAATAACAGGTTCCTTGGAACCAATGTAAATTTGAAACCTCATTCTACAGTGATTCACTGCCTGAATTAGTAGAGCAGGAAGTCTAAATTAATTTTTCTCTCTTTGCTTTGTTGGCTTTTTTTTTCCTTAAGCAGGTTAATCAGCCTTTTTTAATCTACATTTTACTTTTATTATTTATCCTAGTGCTTCTATTAAAAATATATATATTTAAATTGATTAAGAGTCTAAATTAGCAATACTAATCTAGTAGGTTAGAGTGCAAACATATACGCTGAGTGTAGAAAAGCCTTTAGTAGCTTTTAAGATTGATTAGTTAAAATAAATAACTATTCTGTATTCTCCAGTAGCCAGAGAAGGTTTTACTACACAGCATTTTACTGTGGATATTTTATATGATTTAACATTTAATAAATTGAACTCTTAGTCATGTTTAAAAGAGAAGCAAGAGTAATTTGTATGCATTGGCTACTGATTGTAAATTATAAATCTGTGGGATTGAGTTCAAATTTCTAATTGGTGGGAAAAAAAAATCAGTAATTAACTGGGAGGACAGAAACGATTTTCTATCAAAGCTGTCTTCCACAGAGAATTCTACTAAAGCTGTTCACGATTATAAGGGTTATGATACATGGAAACACTATAATTTGTATATAAATGTCAGCATGGTATAATCTGATTATAAAATTGGAACATTCTAATTGGGTAAAACAGTTGAAAGCAGAACTGTGTGCTTAGAGCTATATCGGGCTCTACTAGATTAGGATGCCCTGAAGCAGGGTAGCTGAGGGTTGCAGGCCGTTGGAGAAACGCAAAGAAGAAAAGATCTTTGCTTTCTCTGTAGTCATAATCTGTTTGATGCACACAGAGGTATAATCTTCGTAGCACTTCAGTTCCAAGTGCCTACAGTTTTGCGTTTAGTTTTGGACAGCTGTGCTCTTGACCACTAGATTTCTTGCTTTTTTTTAGTTGAAATTTATGTTTAATGTCTACGTACTCACTTGTTTTAATTAATCTCTGAAGCACTTGGCACTTATGAAATATGTTTTTTTTTTTTTTTAAAGAATTAAATTCTGTATAATTCACATTCCTTTTCAGCAGATGGTGGGGGAATCCAACCTTTACTTTTGTGAAGTCATCTGCTGGAAAGACTTTTAAAAAATACAAAACTACAAACATATATCAATACACACTTTCTTACTTCATCCTTCCTTTCATTTCCCACAGCAGACAAATAAAATAACATATACTTTATGGAGAGTGAGTAGAAGGTGTTCTGTTGTACTAGAACAATTTTTCTATGTCTGGGAAACATGCTAAAAGCAAAGTAAACTGTGCCTCTGTGGACTGTTGGTGCTCTAAATATTTATTTATTATTATATTAACCATATTAAGCTGGTTTGCTGATAGTCTTTGGATTTTAGAGGAAATTCAATGATGAAAACAGTCCTTGTCTTGTTTTATCAAATAATGGAAAAAAAAATCTAACCACCTTCTATTTGAGGTTTATATTTCTGTCAGGTTTATATTCTGTACAGTGAATTTTATGTAATATCTATATAATTATAGATGCATGTAATTATTGAAAGTATTGAAGTATTGACAAAATATGATCTAGCTGTGTTGGTTTGTATGAGGTCAGTGATCAAGATACAGTTAATCTACCGTGAGTAAATTGAGAAATGATGTTAAAAGGTAACAAAAAGGGTAGCTTTAACAACTGGTTTTTCTAAGAAAACATAATGTAGGAAGTTTCCATCTCTTTGTAGTCCTGTGCTGTGCTCTGCTAAATCATCAGCTGAGGATGAATTGCTAGTGGATCCCCAAAATAATAATTCTATCTAAATCTGTTGCAAGACGGACCATAGGAACTTCAGCTCTTCTTCTTCTTCTTCACTGCACTTTCTCATGCTTGAAAAGTGTAAGATTCAATCTTGCTGGAACTGCATGAGCAAAATGTATTGATACTGTGATAAAATTTTTTAAGGAAAACAATAGAATACTGAATTAGCAACTTAGTGAACAAAAAATAGTGCTGATAGGCAGAGCAAAGTTAGAAGGCAATTATGCGACATACAGCTCCGCCCTTATTCTTCTCAAAACACTTCTGAGATACAGAGATTTGGCCTGCTATTAAAGAAAGTGGCAGGCAGATGTGGGTATGAGGTGCCATGTTACTTTAAACAGCATATGAAGGATTAGATGATGAATATATGTCAATAATGATTTATTTTATTTATAGTAGCTGTACTTGACAAGGTGTGGTTCAAGGTTGTTTCATAATCTCTGCTGGGCTACATGAAACTTGACTCAGAGACCTACAGAAAGCAACAAGATCCTGGAAAGTGGGAGGATTAATGACCCTTTCCTCAGTTCTCTTGCTTTGTCATTTATTCTCTGGGATTTTTACCACCTCTCTCTGTGCATGATGTTCCTAAAGACAAAATTGACTATCTTGTCTACTTTGTCCACTTTTTTCCACTCTGATGAATCTGGGTGCAGGGGAGACCTTGGAGAGACATTAGGAACAGGTGAGTGAATGGGATCAAAGAGTACCAGGACAGCGTAAGGTTTATTAAAGAAAAAAGGTCTGAAATCACTGATATATGATGTAGCAATATATAGGAAAGGCATCTTGTTTAAGCCTGATAGGTGACAGGAGGTAAATATCAGATACAGATCAGATGACATTTTTTGCTTGTACCTGGCCAGGATTCTTAGCTTGCCTTACCCATGCTGTACATAGACAAGCAGCCTATATATCAGCTAGATCATATATATATCAGCTCAGATCATATATATATCAGCTAGATCAGTTCTTGTACCATTTTTAATTTTTTAACTAATTTATTCCTCTCTGCACATTCTTACAGAGGAGAAAAACATATGGGCTTTTATCCCAAACATATTTTTTTGAAGCAGAGTTGCAATCTAGTGTGGGCAAGTATTCAGTGAATAAATGGGATTTACAGCGTTGTTTATTTATAGACTTTTATATGACTCTCTTTGCAGTAGAAATGGTTGCAAATTAATATAATTTCACAGTGTGTTGTAAAATAAGAAAATACTATTCCCATTTTGCAGAACCGTGGCCTGAGAACAAGAATTTGAAAGTATATAAACCTTTAGAAAATCATGTTCTGTAGCAAATGTGTTTGAAGAAACAGGTGTAAGATTAGATGCTGGTCTGCAAAAGCTTCCTTATTCTTAGTTTTTACATTGGCATTCTGCAGAAAATCTTGCATTTAAAAGTTACGTATCTAATTGTGCTCTCTAGAAATTGCTGTGCTACCAAGGAGTTTCAGAGATGCAGAAGGCATCTCTACAGAAGGAGTAGACTGTGTCAATCTTTCTGAGTTCAAATAATGACTTGGAGTCCTTTTTTTTTTTTTTTTTTTTTTTCCCCCATCTGCTCCTATTGGTTATTATTTATTTATTTATCTAGACTATTGCTGTATGAACATGAGATTCACATTTAGGATGGGTTAGGAGCTTTTGAGAATTTGGAAATGTATGAAGATCTGATCTGCTGTGATCAGTTTTGTTGGCTGTGAAATTTATGGCCAAATTACTTACTTTTGAGAGAATTTTGCTTTTTAAAGGACAAAATATGTAAAATGTAATTGCTGAGATTTTGAAGGAAGATGAAAACAAGGTCTGTAGGGCAAAAGATCTTAAAGTCATTTTAGAAAGCCCACATTCAATTAAAAAATGTATGAACGTTATGCTCTTAAATCACCTGGGAATTTTTGCAAATGCAGTTCTTCGAGCAACTCTTTGTTGGAGGAAAAAAAGAAAACAACTCTCCAGTATTTGTATTAAACAATGTTCAATGAATTAGTATAATATTAGAGTAATTTCCCTGAAACTTGTACTTTTTTGTAGAAAAATCAAAGAACTCAAAATAAAATTATATTAGTTCTGGCTATGAACAATCAAACAAAGAAAGTCATTGTAGGAAATTTAGTGTAATCATAAGTAATAACTCTTATATCTGATATGAATGAGAAAAATTAACTTGTGCTTTTAATTAAATATAACGCCAAAAGGTATTCAAGCTATTCTGACATATGTAGAAGATAGAATAATAAAGTATAGACCCAGTCTTAATCACTCTGCATTATTAAACATTAATATGCTGTCATTAACAGTACCTGTTATAATCCATGTCATTTTGTGCCTTGCAAGAGAAGCACTCATCTACTTTCAAATACTAATCACAAAAGCAGATGCTTAAGATCCTTGAATAACCCTTTTATTGCCATGCTTTGCACATGTAGTTACAAAGGGACTCTGAGACGTGTCAGTGAAACATATTACAAAAAACATACTGTGCTTTCACTGTGGTGTGCAGAATTTCTCGGCCAATCCAAACAGTAGATTCGAATTTGCATCCAACTTACAGCATGTTTTTCCCAGTATTAGCTGAGGTCCTTCAAGAGATCCTGTATTTTTTGTTGTTTTCCCAGTCCCTGGAGAAGTGGTTGCAATGTGCTACCACATTTTCCACCAGTGTACTGGAGCTGAGACACTGTTTTCTTGGTGTGAATGAAACTAGTATTATAAAATCGCGCAGCTGACATAAGTAAAATGAGTCACTATGCAGTAAAGCTGTGATTATATCCTACTCTTCAAACTATATAAACCTTATTGTCTGTATGTAGGGACTGTAACAGAATAGTATTTTTTCCTACCTTTCCATCTGTGGTGTTAAATCATTTAACATTAAGCCTTATTATACCTTTGTGAGGTAAGTATGTAATTGTCTCTTACTATGAATGGATAACCTTAGATTCAGAATAGAAAAAGTGTGTAGTTAAGTCCAAATCTAGGCAATTTGAAACACTGATGTTAATGCGGTCTCAATCATTATACCTCTACTTAAATCTCCTACTGTAATTTTTAAGGATTATGGAAGATAAATGGTTTTAATTTTTTTTAGTTATTTATTCATTTTACTATCTTCTATTGCTATCTTAATGGAATTACAGATAAAATCAGAAATTATGCATGTAAATACTAAAAGATTTCTGAAGTTCACTGTACTAGTAAAACAGAAAACAGAGAAGAACATTATTTTTCATATATGTCCTAATGGTAGTAGATTTATGCATACTAATACCAGACTAACTGTAATAACAGGAGCTAAGTCATTTTGAGGCAGGAGTGTATGGATTACGTTTTTTAGTTGCCAGATTCCCTAAAGTTGAATTGAACATGGTCATGAAGACACACTAGTGCTCTCCAACTGACAGAAATACAAAAGGACCGTTAAACACCGTGTACTTCACTATAAGCGGATCTTGGATTTCAGCATAGAAATTTATGATCTACTTCTGATAGAAGCTGCTGCTTTCATTTTAAGTCTTGATAGGAATGTGATTGTGTAAATGCTATGTCCTGAAACTCGAGGCTTACACAGGTATGTTGTATTAAAACTGAACTATCATTTAGGTACAATTACTTGCTGACAAATGTGAGACAGTGCTGCTAGTAAGACTGTGACACAGCTATGCTAGTCATGGTTTACAATCAAAGAATATCACAAAGAAATGCAATAACCTATTTAATGTCCTGTACACATCCCACTCATTCACTCACAATCTCCAGAAGGTAAACTCAGAAGTAAGGAATTACTCATATTCCTGTTACAGAGCTAGTTAACCCCACTCCAGACTATTAGGCTTTCTATAGGCATTTCCAATTTATTATTATAGGAAGACAGGTAATTTTATTTACTTATTTGTTTGCTATATGTTCTCAATTACATTTTCCTATATTTTTTTCCATATTTACCACTTGACAAGGAAGAAAGCCTAACATCTTTCTCTACGCTAGGATAAGCTCAAGAGATATTCACATGGAAGAGAACCCCTTCACACTGTTCCGTGTTTTCTCTCTTTAGTCATCATTGCAGCTTTGTTGATTTTAAGCATATTTTCTTGTGAATAAAATGTACATGACTATATTATCTGTCTGAGTGAGCATCAGACTGATTCTAGCCAATTTAGATAGAAATACAAAGATCTCAGAAAGTTAAGGAAGTCAGTGGCTGATGCAGGAAGAAAAGTTGCCTTTGAAGGCCAAGCAAATGTTATTTTAGATGTTACTCTAATTCAAAACAATGGTGCATTAAATATTGCATTTTCTTTTGAAATAGATTGAAGAGTCAATGTTTAGAATAGTAGAATCTTAGAATCCTTGGAGTTGTAAGGGACCTCTGAAGACCATCCAGTCCAGCTCCCCTGCAATGAACAGGGACACCACAGCTAGACCAGGTTGCCCAGGGTCTTATCCAACCTTGCTGACCCAGCGTCCCTGTAGGCTACATATATATGAAATTCTTTTTCCTGTACCTGACCAGTTGAACATTACAGCTAGTAAACTACATTTCTGATGCCATTTGTTAAGTCAAACTTCTTTTTCAAAATGTAGCAGGAAGAAAAATTTTAACCAAATGTATATGGTACTAAAAGCTACTTGAAATTTTAACTCTGTGAGCAAAACCGCATTCTGCTCATGTAAATTTCCCTGCTATTAGACTATTTTCCTTGTAGTTCTGTTAAATCCTTTTAAGAGTAGACAGGTTAAAATGTTCAGTATGTTGAAGACAAAAGCTAAACAAGAGCTAATTTAGCAGATTTTTGACAATTACAACTTTGTTAGAGATTGCACTGCATTATTTTTTTATTGGATTTTGTTTTCCATTTCAAGCCAGCTGTCCTCCCATTTGCTTTGTTTGACCTATAATCACACAGCTTTTCCTCCACAAATTTCCCACAATTCTTTGAGATTCATTATATATGTTTTGAAAGACCGGAAGGTGTAATATGTTTACAGTTCGTTTCCTGCTCCCATTATATCAGTAGTAGGCTTTCTGTTGTTCTTGTTTTGACACCAAATTTGTCTTCTAGTTTTCCAGATTGTTTAGCATGTACAAAAGGCATCTATCAAGAAGTGTCTTAGGAGGCTGTGGTTGATGGTCCTTTGTGTATTATATTGAACACAGGTCAGTACACTATTCTATTGAATCAGCCCTTGTTATCTGCACAGTGACAACTTATCTACACTAGTGAATTTGTAGGGATGGATCATTCAGTAAAGCTAATTAAATTGCGGCTGGCAACATTTTCCCTAAAAAGTTACACCATTACATCTGGAAACAAAAAGATCTCGTGCCTTTGGATCGGTGGAATCCAGCATTGTTGTTTGAAAATAAAGTTTAGCAAACATCTGAAGATTGACTTGAAAAAAATGTTTGTTCTTTTTTTCTTTTCAGAAAGTCAATTCTGTTTACAAAATGTCTTTCTTTTTTGTCAGGTTTTTGTCTGTTTGTTTTCTCATCATTGAGAGAGATAACGCTCAGTTAAATAGAAAAGTAATGCTTTATTGCATGGATGTACATTTAAAAGTGGGGGACATTTTTTAAAATGAGGTTATTTGCAAGATTTGATTTAAAAATTGATAGTACAAAAGTTTGCATCAGAATCCCACTTCTGAGAAGTTATGTTCATTTGACCAGAGAACAAAAATGTTGCCATTGTAGTCTATGTGTACCAACCAACAGCTTTAACTGATGAACACATGTAACATAAATCTCTAAAGATTTAGGGATAAGAACCAATCCCTGAAATGACATGGGAAATAATTTCAGATAACTAAGGAGCAGAAAGATATCCTAATCAGTCTTGCAGCCATTTTTAAACAGAAAAAACGAATTCATTATGTTGAATAAATAGCTTGTTAAAAGTTATTAGTTTTGCTAGAAGTACTGAAGAATTTAAATGAAAATTGCATAGGTAGAATTATTGATTTGGATCTTCAGATCTAGCTAAGACACACTGTTAGCAAAGCTGTTGGTTGAATTTGAACTATTCGTAGTTCCATGAGAATGGAGACAGATAAGGTTTGTAAAGCACCAGATACAATTGATTGTTCCCAGCCATGGGTGTGACCATAGCGCTTTGAATAATTTCCTGTCAGTCTCTGGAGCAGAAGAACATTTTGTTCTATACTTCATGGGAATGGTTGTATAATCTAGGAAAAAAAAAAAAAAAAAAAAAGAAGGATGATGTTGTCAAAATCAGATGTACAGTTCTGAGCACAAGCATTCCTTTACTCAAAGACTAATTCTTTGCTCTTCAGATCAAGATATTTGGCTGCATTGTGTTACCAAAGCAGCAAGTAACAAATAGAATGGGTCTGGAAAACTGTCCTCATTCTTTCTTTCTGTAGTTTTAAAATAAATGAACACTTGAGTTCTCTTGAAAGTCAAATATCTACTATTTTCAGCTCCAATAACAATTTATTATTATTGTTATTTAAAAGAAAATTTAGTAGAGAGCTGGATTATTGATGACAATTCTCTATAAACACGAGCTTGTAAGATCAGGATGGACAACTGTTTAGACCTTCATGGCTGGGAATCATGCCATTACTACCCACAGCCGATGCACATACATGGCTTTTTGGCTGTGTACCTCATGCCATCTGCTTAGATGGCATTTTGCCTGATCACAAATTGGTTAGACCAGTGCCAAGAGCAATTGCTCTAGATGGTTACACTGCAAAACACTGCAAGTGGCTCCTATTTTGTACAAAGTTCCTCTCTTTTGGTCACCACTTTAACACTTTGTTATATCTTATGGATATACTGGCATGCTACTGTGATTAGAAACAGAAAAAAATTGTGTGATCATCCTGGCTCTTTTGCTACTAAAGCTATCTTCTGTAAATCCAAAGAGAGGAAAACAAAGTATTTATTATTGAGTTGAAAATATTTCTAGTTATTTACCACCAGAAAAATACTTGCTTAATTTTGAAAAAGCTAATCAAAAGTCCACAGGAATATTTATACTGATATGAGTGTGTGTTAAGTTGGAGTGTAGATGATAGTAAATTGTATGCTTGCTGGTGAACAAAAATCAGGTCAACTGACAGTTGCTAAATGTGGTAGGTTGGCTGACTGGTTTCTGTTTTAAGTTTCTGAGAGAAGTAATGAGTTACAGAGATTTTCCTTTTTAGATTAGTTATTTAAATTCAGCTGAGGTATACATTAACCAAAAGCTATTATAATCTAACATTTATACAGCCTATAGAATAGTTCTGCTGAGTCTTCTCTATTGAATAGACATCCATGTCATACAGTTGACACATTTGTTGACAGCCTCAACTGTGAACCATGGAGGAGAACTTACTGCTTGCCAGCAGAAGTAGCCCCTCTAAGTAAAAGCCAAAGGATATTGGCAGGGAAATGTAAGCTTAGTGGATAAATATAGGACTTTATGCAGAAAATGCTGTCATCTTTCCAGATTTTATAGCTACTAGAATCATTTTAATATAAAAACAAAAATAATGTTTTGGTACTAGAAAGATCTACAGTGAAAAAATTCCAAGTATATGCAAGTATAAAAGAGTTATTTGCCTCTTTCTCTATGAATGTAACTAATTGTAGGAGTATTGTTATTTTCCTTCTATGAACTTCTCCCTGTTCATGAATGTCACTGCTCAGTTTGAGCATGCTTAGTTGTATCAGGATTATATCATTTACGTGGGTGAGTTTCCATATATTGGTTAGTAGGAGGTATGATATTTTGCTGATTTTAATCTGGAGGTGTTGCCAAAGCCTTTAGTCTGAGTTTCAGATAAGTAATACTGATGAGCTCTCACTTTCTAGAGGGAACCCAACTGGAAAGAGCTGGGTAAGCCTTAAAAGGAAAATAAAGAGATCAAATGTCTGAACTGTTTGGAGTGCCAGATGTAACTGCTTGTAATTTGAGTGTGTTGATTTTTTTTATTTTTTTTTTTCATATTTGTATAAGTCAATACAAAGACAAGAAAAAGTCCCTATACAAGACTAAGGTCCTTTTAAGTCAGCAGTAAATTTTATATTCTATAGTTCTTTCACTGTGAGATATCTCACAAACCTGGAGGACCAAAATTTTGTCCAACAAAAAACCCTCTCATTAATTTAAGAGTTATTAAATGACTCATTTCTTGTAGAAAATTTCACGCAGAGAGCAGTTGATGTTTGCTCCTGTAATTAACACATTTTGGTTCTACTACTTGTAACAACTGAAATTTTATCTGAAGACTATATCAGTTTTGAAGAACGTAGAGGAGGCCCATTTCTGCACATTTACACTTGGCTGATACAGCCTTTTATTCCATATTAGTATCTTGAGCAAGCATGTTATGTGTTCTACTAAATTTTAGTGACTGAGATTTCATTAAATAAAACTACATGACTAAAACTGTAGAGATGGGAAAGATACAAATAAGTGTTTTGTATAAATTGACAAATGTTGTGTTTTTCCACTTATTTGAAGGGAAGATGACATTGAATTCTATTGTCTTTACACCAAAACTTAGGTAGTACTCTTATGTTATTAAGAATTTTTTCATTCACTTGTATTTTCATAATAGCAAGTTCTACTCTTGGTGAAGCTTTCACATTTTATGTGGCATAAACACCCTAGCAATGTGATGGGCAAAGCAAAAACAGGTAAATTCTTACAGGTCTGGTGTGCTGTGCATTCTGAGTTGAAAATTGGATGTAGATGAATACTTAGTGACCCTCTAGGTGACACACTCTGAAGTAATCTGAATAGCAGTATTGTTCCAAATCCTTGAAACACTGGGAACTGATTTGTTTTACTTCCATGCAAATGAATGAGAATTTTCATTTCTCTTCAGTGAGTAGGATTTGATGTTTCTTGGGTTGATCAGCACAAATTAACTCTTATACGCAGATAAGGAGAGATTTCTTTCGTCTCAGATGAGTTCATTTTTAAAACACACTTTGCTGTAACCATGTAAACCTACATAACCCTGCAGTTTGTTAACACTGAACTTTAATGAGTGCTTCTGCCAGTCAGTGAATAACCATTTAGCTAGTGATGATCTGAACTCTAGCTGATTGTCCTAGCAGCTGTTTGACTTCATTACCATTAGAAAGGCATACTGCCAAGCCAGCTGGAATTCAAAGAGGCGACTCTGTACACATAGTATGTCAGGTTTTTTGGTTTATGTATCAGAATTACAAAGGTTTCCCACCCATAAATAAGTAAATATTGTTCTTTATGAAGACATAGTTTACAGGCTAAGTTTAAAATAATTATTGCACCAAGCGGAGGCTACTTTGTTATATTGTTACATGACACTTTTTATGTCATGTTATAGCTGTATATATCACCTTATTCAATGAAAACTAGACCCCTTACTTCCCCAAAAAAGAGAAAAAGAAAAACAAAGAAACAGAGAATTGATGGTCCCAGTAAATTTCCTGTGCCTGAATCAAACTTTTCTTGAATCCATTTTATTCAACCAACTGAAAAGGATAAAATTATAGACTTGAAACTTAGGAAAGGTATAGATACATGTAGATCTCTCTTACAAGCTCTGCTCAGCTCTTTGAAGAATAGCCATAGAGCTATTTGCACATCTCTGGATACTGGGTCAGTGGAGGAAATTTGCTGACAGTTCCAGTAAAGAGAAGGATGTAGTAGTATAGCCAGATCTATTAGATACCTAAAGACTTAGCATTGATTTTTGAAGTATTTGGTTATATATATTTTACTAACCATCTGAAAGTTAGGCATTGTGGATTCTATATATAATCTAAATTTCTCAAAGAAAGCAATATTCCAACCATCTTTAAAGTAGAAATCTAAATAGGGGCAAAAATTGTCCTGCATAGACATTTAAAAACTGACATCATTTTATCAACTTTATAGACTTTCAGCTCTTTTTTTTTTTTTTTTTTTTTTTTTTTTTTGTGCATTTAAATAAATTTATCATTTTCTTGTGAGGCAGAAAAGCCTGAAAGTTTTCAAATTTATTTCTTGGATATGCATATATTTTAAATATACAGTACAGGAGGAGTTCCAAAGTAGAATTAAAATAATTTCTATTATCTAGAGAAATGTCATTTGTACTCAGAAAAATATTTATGTTAGAGACATGTTGTGAATATATTTTAATCATTACATAATTTCTTTATTGATAGCACTGTTTGTAAGTCATTGGGGATTTTTTCATGAATAGAAATTTGAGGATCAGACTCTGGGTCTGGAAGAAGCAAAACACTTTCAAGAAAACATTGGCATGCCAGAAACTAACTAGCTAACCTGTATGCATTCTGCGGTATTACATTGACCCTAATAGGACTGAAATTTTCTATATAATTGAAAAGTTACTTTTGATTTATGTGACTGCATCTAAAGTAAGACGAAAATGCACTGCAAAGTAAATTTGAAATTGTACCTTTGTACAAAAGTTTACAGAGTTGTCAAAAGTTTGCAAGACAGGTATTTCTAAAGGTACCTTATAGTCCAACCAGTCAAAGAGTAATTAAAAAAAAAAAAGATTTTGGTATAAATAGTCTAAATAAACTTCATTACTTTTTTATATGAAATTTTTATGTTACTTAAATATTATGTCTCCCAAGTTGATTGATATTAGTCATTACAAAAGTCTGGTTTATGTTGCCGTTGATAGTAGACAGAAAAATGCTGTTTCAAATGAAAAAAACAAAGCAAGGCATTAGGTTAAATATTAATTTGAATGTCTACAATAATGGGTACATACGCTATTTAAGGAAGTCATTATTCCACTGTGTAGTCAACAAGAGCATCGATTAGAATTAATTCACTACGAAAAGTCTCCAAACATTTTTAATATAAGTTTTTCCTCTTTAGCAGTACCCTGAAGCTTGTCTTTTTCGTGGTCAATTTAGCAACAAATTTGCAATTAATCATTTGTTGATTGCAATGAATGGTCTGTCGATAATATGCAGCTTACATTGCTAAAAGGGTTATACAAGGGCTTTATTGTTTTCCTTTTGTCTTGGGAACACTTTGTCTAGCTGTGTTTCCTAGAATGGATTTTGAATAGATGTTTTGAAGTAACGCATGCCAGTTTTAAAGAGACACCACGGACTGCTCTGAGAGAATTAATCAAGATATGCCCTAACTTTCTTCTGGCATTACAGTATTTGGACATCTGTTCTGACTTCTTAGATGTGAAGTAGGACACATTGGCATAAATGAAGGCTTTCATTATCTTAAATGTCATAACATTTGTTTGAATTACTTTGTGTAGATTTTAAATGCTGAAATTGTAATCTTGGTTTTTTATAGATTTCATTGTCCTTTCAAAAGACTATAAAAGTGGAAGCCTTCTAAAAATTTCATCCATAATTTAGAAAGCATAATTTACAATTTGTGCAATAACAGTGGAATTGCTGTAGATTATACTTTAGTAATTTTCCACAATGTAAGTATTTCTACTGAAAGAAATTTAAGGGCAAAAAGTGACTCCAGAAACAGGTGGTTGTTTTTGTTTTGTTGTTGTTGTTGTTTGTTGTTTGTTTTGTTTTGTTTTGTTGCACACAGACACTATATAACTTCAAGCTGTTATGAAATGCCTGTTGACATGGATTCATCCTTTGGCATTCACCCCATGGCAGCTAGAACTGCAAATTTCATTTCATTCAAAAGAAATATATTTTATATTTCAAGTTGTCCTTCAAAGAGTGACTCAGTGTCTATTACATGCATCTGGATGAAAGATGACTTTCATGAATGGAATGTCCTTCGTTGAAACTAAAAAAAAAAAAAAAAAAAAAAAGTTTCGGTTTCAGACTTTTCCAAAGGTTTGGGTTGCACTGGTCTTCAGTTTTATTGGTTTTGTTTGTTCAGTAGCAAAAACAAAACACAATTAAAACTAGGATTTAACTAATTTGTGTTATCCTTACTAATGTTAGAGTTATTTGAAATAGTTACAATTAAAATGTTCTTACTCCTGCATAACTTCTGGTGTCATATGGATGTGATATTTATGCTTGTGTAAAAGTTAATATTGATTACGTTTGTCTTTGCTAAAATTAAAAGGATTACTTGCAAACATTGTAATGACAAGTGTATACTTACTGTGCAGCAAATTTGGGAATACTAGCTTGTCATCTTGTACTGATTACATCATTTGACTAACTGAGTGAAGAACACTTTACAAACAGGTGCTCTTTGATTTGAAAATTTATAAAAATCTAGGAGTAGCTTTTACCCCAAAGTTGAAGGGTGATTAGACTATGTCTTCATGTAGAGCAAAAATTTATTTAGAACTTCTGGCTTGTTAAGCAGATTGAATTATTGTTATGCCCCAGTCCCACTACAAGAATCTTTGTGTCCCAGAAGATCCTTCTGGTGAGCACAGAAACAAAGACCAGTGATGCTGCGAGTCCTTGGGATATTCTATTGTTCTACTCTATGAAAAGAAAGGTAGTTTACCATCTGTAACAGATGTGCAGAAAATAACTATCTGTCCTGGAGTTCACAGAAACTTTCTCGTTCAGATTCTTTGCTATGAAGTATGATGAAGTATGAAGGACCTGACTTTGAGCATGGCAGTCTCCTGAACTGATCTGCACAACCTGAAATGACCATGTCTGCAGACTTTCAACATGACAGAGTTTTCTAGTCATGTTCAAACTGTGGTATACATGCAAATAGAAGTGTAGTTTGCTATTTCTGCACATATATACCTAGCTCACATATGGTTGCATATTCCGTGGCTTGTTTCAGAGTGGATATTGGCTTCAGAGAAGAAAGAAACAAGAGTTTCTTGCCTCACTCTGCTCGGTCCTGCCTCTGCACTACAGCTTGCTGCACTGCTAGCTTGATGGTGCAATTGCTTGGGGAGTAACTTTGAACTAGATAATTATTTTGTGGAATTGTACCCCAAAATTTAGGATAAACAACTTAGCCTGTTGGACAACCTCATCTGTGTTGTTAATTCTTAATATATGGGATGTGTGCAGGGAGTTTTTAAACAGATGTAGAATCCTCCTAGATAATTGGAGGTTGAGAATGGGATGCTGGAATAACATATTCCAGCAGCTTCCATGAGAAAATCTACCGTGAAAACCGTAAGTTGCTAAACAACCATGAGCCTGTCCACATGGTTAAGCAAAAAGCATTAAGCAAGTGCATGCTCTGAGGGGGATATTTTCTGACTAGAAAACTTCAAGTATTTCTCAGCTCCACTCATGATAGACTTCTCTAAACTTTTTTCATCAGTCTTGCAATCTTGGTTCTGTGACATGTAAAAGGCAGTAGGGGCATTTCTTTAGCACTCCATGCAGGACCAGCGCAGAAGTTCTGAAGTAATTTGGACATTATGATTTCTTGGGTTGAAAATTCTGTATGTATGAAAGAAAAGGGCTGTAGTGCAGTTTCTGGGTTTTTAACTACATCAAAAACTTTTTTTTTTTTTTTAATTTTGGCATGAGATTGTTTAATAGTGAAGTAATATTGCACAACGCAATAGTACAATATAGACTTGATAGTTAATACAGTTACTAGGTGTTTTTTTCCTTTCATTGAAGCTTATTTTAACTATACAGTAGTTTTGCTAACGTAAGTTTATAAATTTTAATTTTTAGTGAGTTGACTGCAATAAAGGGCACTTTTATTGTTGTTACTGTCTGTAAGCATAATCAGCATTTCAGTGTTAGTATTTTCCCTTTACACAATATAATAGAACCTCTCTGTGGAATAAATAAATATATTTAACTTCAAAACCCTTTAATGTCCAGAGATGACAAAAATGGGTGATGCATAACCTCTGTGTGCCATTTTGTTTACATCACTGTAAAAAAAATATATATTCCACATATCTTACTAATTCAAAGCAGACTTAGAGAAAGCTTGATCTGTTTCAGGAGGAAAACATATGTGAATCAGTTTTGTAAAATTTGACTATACCTTCTTGTTCACATTTTGGCACGTATTAACACTGTGTCATATATCAAAATACTAAGGTTCAAAAAAGCATTTAATTTATAAACCATGGTTTGTTTGAATACAGGATCTTGTTATTCATACCAAATATATTTTTCAGCTGCTAAACACTAAACTGAATTCTAGTTCCATTTTTTAATCTAATTTGTAATTCAGGTAGGCATTACTACAGAGTTTAGATGTTATTTTACTTGAAAGCAATTGATATCAAACTCTGCTTATATGAACTAATTACGTTCTTGGATCACAGGCATATTTCAGGGAATATAAACATCTATTTTTCATGAAGCTGTTGGTCATTGCCATGCAGTGTGTGATTTGGTTTTGCCCTCCAGAAGAGTCTGGCCTCTTGTGCTGTGTTTGAAGATGAGCATATGTTCACCTTTAAAGTTACAAATTTCAGTAACAGTAAAAGCAGTGTCTAATCTTTTAGGGCCTAATATTTAAATAAATAGTTTACTTTCATTTTATTTGTGCAGTGCCCTTGTACATATTCAAAGAAACTGCCCTGGTGTGGGCAATGTTGGAATTCACCAGCTTAGATTTACCTCACATGGATCGTTAGATCATGTTAGATCATAATTCATGGAGTATCCTTAGGTTTTCAGATATTTTCAAACCACCTGTTAAATACTCTTATTTTAGTTTGATACAAACCCATTTCTTAGATTTTCCCTATGACCTCATTCTGCTACAAGGCAATCTACCTCTTTTCCATTAGCTGTAAGCACTAGGGAGAATGAAACTATGTATATAGGTACTTCCATTAGATTCTTTCACTTCGTAGCCTGAAGTTCTTAGACTTCATAGCCTGAAGTCCTCAAAGTCTATCCATATATCTAACATCATTGAATCACAGAATTGTAGGGGTTGGAGTAGACCTCTGGAGACCATCTAGTCCAACTACCCTGAAAACAACCACCACCAACAAAATGGAGAAGACTGCAAAAGTAAAAAATGTAATGCAGTAAGAAGAGATGAATAAGGCAATCCCAAAATCTTTCCAAGCAAGAAGCTTAACAGAGATGAAAAACACTTTAATATGAAATTCATAGCTATGAGAAAAGGAAAAAAAAGCTGTGTCTGATAGTTATAGGTCTGTCTAGGTAGGGATAGCACAGGTGAAGACAATAGAAAGTAAAAAGATTCAAATAATATTTTTATTAACGCAGTACACAGGTGCAGATATTGAGCAAAAGACTAGGAAGTTTCATATTTTTTCCGAAGGTGCTGAAGAACTGTGACTGGAAAAAAAAGAAACATCACTTCCATTTTTAAGAAAGGGAGAAAGGAAGACCTGGGGAACTACAGGCTGGTGAGCCTCATGTCTGTACTTGGGAAGATCATAGAGCAGGTCTCCTCTAGAAGAGATGTTACGGCATATGTGAGATGAGCAGGTGGTCCAAGACATCCAACTTGGCTTCACCGAGGGCAGATTGTGCTTGACCAATTTGGTGGCCTTCTGTGATGGATGGACTTGATGGAATTGGTTGAGTGGTTGCATCCAGAGAGTTGTGGTCAGCAGGTTTATGCCCAGGTAGAGGCTGATGACAAATGGTGTCCTCCAGGGATCCGTCCTGGGACCAGTGCTCTTCAGCATCTTTATCAATGACCTAGATAATGGGACCAAGCACACCCCAGCAAGTTTGCTGATAACAAAATGGAAGATCTGGACAAGCTTTAGAAGTGGGGCCACATAATATTAATAAGGTTCAACAAGGCCAAGTGCAAAATGTTGCATTTGAGTTGGGGCAATCCCAGCAATGTGTACAGACAGAGAAAAACTCATTGACAGCAGCCCTGCCAAGAAGGACTCGGGGGTCCTGGCGGATGAAAAGCTGGACATGAGCCAGCAGTATCCTGGGCCAGCAAGGGTGGCCAGCAGGATGAGAGAGGTGATTGTCCCCCTCTACTCTGCCCTTTTGAGGCCCCATCTGGTGTACTGCACCCTGGGGCCCCCAGTACAAGAAGGATACAGCGCTGTTGGATAGGGTCCAGAGAAGTGCCATGAAGATGATTAGAGGGCTAGAGCACCTCTCCTATGAAGAAAGGTTGAGGGATCTAAGGTTGTTTAACTTAGAGAAAAGCTGGCTCTGGTGAGAGTTTCTTGCAGCCTTCCAGTAGCTTATAAGAGGAAATTTAGATTAAATTAGAAATTCTTTTCTGAGAGGGTAGTGAGACATTGGAGCAGATTGTCCAAAGAAGCTGCAGACGCCCCAACCCTGGAGGTGTTCAAAGTTTGGTTGGATGGGGCCCTAGACAGCCTGATCTAGTGGGTGGCAACCTTTCCCATGGCAGAGTGGTTGAAATCAGATGATCTTTAAGGCCCCTCCATTCCAACCCTAGCCATTCTATGATTTTCTATATGAAAAAAAAGTTGTATAAAAGATGAGACAGAGAGGGTCCTAAATGTTTGTTGTAAATCAAAAGCGAGACTATCTGTAGCTAAATAATCTAACATCTAGCCCTAATTTATGAGTATGTTGTTTACTTTTTGTGTAAACTAATAATTGTTTGATAGGGAAGATAATAAATAATATTCTTGTGCAAAAATTTAAATTTCAAATTGAAAACATAATGAATGAGGAAAACAGTGACCTTTTTCAATTAAAAGAAAAATATTCTTTCAGAGTGTAAATCAAGGAGAGATGTGAAAGTAGGTTGCATATTTCTTATAAAATTAAATATCTGCTATGGAAACAAATGAATAATATAAATATGTATTAAAATAATAAGGCTCTGTTGCCAAGGCTTTGACTAATAAGTTATGGGAAGTTGCCAAGAAGTCAGGGGAACATTTATAATTTGATCCCTATCAAGCAAATAAGCATACAAAGTGGATGGAGATACAAGATTTGTCTTGGACTCCAGTGAAGATTTCAGAAGGCTGTTTAAACTCTTCAAAGCTTCATAAAGTTAAGAAGCTAGATGTGTTGAACTTCTTGTATGGGTAATACCAAAAGATTTCTAAATGACGAATCAGATTGGAAACTCATCCACATACCTTTGTAAGAACTTTTCCACAGAGCTTTTTTCTTACCATTGATCATAATGGAAAAATAGAGAGTTCACTCTTCCAGTTTACGCACTTAATTTGAAGGCCTAAATTTAGCATCTGAGAATAGTACTCTAATGACAACTTAAATGAAGCTCAAGATGAAAATTCCTGAAAAATTAATACATATTAATTTAGGACAGTGATTAAAAACCATAAATAAATTAAGTTTAAAATTTTCAGGAAGTGTACAAGCAACTATTCTTTATCCCAAGTATGTTTTTTTCTCTGTCTTAATTTTTTATTGTGATGACAATAATTAGTATTTAAAAAAAAATTGCTTATTAATTGATTTTTTTGAAAACTACTTACTTTCCTCATCTCAGAATTGCTAAAATGCTGGAAATTAAATTCTAGGCATTTGTTTCAAGACAAGGCTCTAAGTATGAATTCTTTTTCTGTACTTTTTATAAATATCTGTAAGCCATTTATGTTTCTGAAGAAGAGCTACAATAACAACCATTTTCAGTGCATTGTATTAATTATATTGACTTTCAGTCTGAGCTGTGACCTTGATTGTTTTATGCTCAAACTCACTGTGCAGAATAATTTGGGACAATTTCAATGTAGTTCTTTGTCAGCAGTTATCAGAAATGGTACTAAAAGTTTACCACAGAGATTCTTTTTAATACACAAAATATTTCATATACTCTCTATATGGTTATGTTGGATAATTGCCATATGGTCACTTTCCTTCTCTTTTTAGTACCCACATAAACACTCAGCATGGATGTAGAAGAACTCTTCTCTAGTTACAGCAAATGTAGGATCACCAGATATAAAGAAAGGAAAATGTGCTCTGTAACACACCATCAGCAGAGCTCCTGTAAAAGGTTGCATGCATCATTGAGTCTTGGGGAACTATTTATTTTAGTCATCTGGTCTTTGAAACATGTCTTATCTCTCAGTCTTCTTGGATTGTCCTAGAATTTGGTGATGACTTAAAAAACAGATGCATAGAAATTTGGTGTCAGCTTCTAAAAAGCAAAAGAGCTCCTCAAAGAAAGTTCTTTAGCTATTAGTACTAAGGCTTGTCATGCAAAACTGGGCCCTGAACTTGCCCCGCATGGTTGGGAAACCTAGTCACCTTGAGTTAAATGACAATTTGCTGTAGTAAATTCTGATGAGACAATTTGTGTACATGGTCACTATTTGTATGCTATAGATTTATACATTAACAGAACTTTTTTCCCCCACAAAAGCATCTTTTTTTGCCAAATGGATTTCAGTTTGTTTGTAAAAAGCATTTCTCGTACCAAATGGTGTATATTTAATATCATGAGAGATCTAACTTCAAAAGAAAAGGAAGAGGGAATGTGCTTACATTTGAAGGCCTGCTCCAAATGTTTCATTACAGTTTCTAGACAAACCATCCTCTAGTTCCTTACCATCATTTATAAATACTGTGCTTACTCATGTTTCATCCTAGTTTTAGAGATATCACCTCTTTAAGTGAGTATTTTAAATGTGAGCTGTCACTTGACTTAGTAATACATGTTCAGCTGAAATGTATTTAAATATGACCATCAGAGGGCTGACTGTCAAGAATATCACTGACAAAATGAATAGCATTATCTTGACAGTTACTGTATTTTTCTTAGAAAACCAGGAACATGAGTTTCTCAGATTTTTTTTTCTCAGATTTTAGTTTAGTTTTTAGTTAGCTGTATCAAAATGAGCTTGAAAGCTCTTCTTTACTAACATCTTCCCGAACTATCACCTTTGAAATATCACTAGAAACTGAGATGTTTCACCAAAAATTAGTATATGGGTCTTTTTTGTTTGTTTGTTTTTTCTCAATACCTTTTACTTTGTGTCTCAGGTTAATGCATGTAGTTAATTAAAAGTATCTCGCTGTCAAACACAAAGCAATGACATCTTGATTCAAGCAAGGCTGGACCTGAAGCATTTAGGGTACCTTTCTCTAGACTTGGATCATTTTAATATTCCAATATTATCCTGGTACTATTTGCTCATCTAAGACTTATTATTATTATGAGGTGAGAAATATTAAAAACAAAGAATGTATCTATCTAGCTATGTATTTTTGCATGTATGTGCAGAAAATGGAACAGGCAATCAAAAGGGCATTTATTTAGAAAATTGTTTTTATTCTTAAGCCACTGTAACAAATTTTTTAATCTCTTTTCAGTGATATTTTTTGTACTTCTATACTATTTCACATTAATAATTGATATGGGCTAACTGGTTGTTAAGGTTAGATTTGCATTCTGATCCAAAAATTACAGGTTACTGAATTATCTTTTAAGCTTCCTAGCCTTGTGGATCCATTAAGCCTTAATTAAAGAGGAATCTTAGGAAAAAATAATCAGACCATTTATATCCAAGGAAGGTGCACATTGGTCATTTGTTTGTTCACCAGCATAAAAATTATTATTTAATGGAAATTTTAATCACAGCAAGCTTATAGATAGACATATATTAAATGTATTAATCTTTCTATAAGGTTATTCACAATGTATAAGGTTACTCCTCTGAAAAGACTGCTTCAGATTGCTTTCCGGTAATGCTAATACCCATTAAAAAGATGAATATATATGTGTGTAAGTCAATCATAAGGTATTAAAGAGGTGTAGCAACTTAAGCTTCTTTTCTTCTTGGCAGGTCACTTTGAGAAATGTCCTAGTTCAATTAAAATATTTTTTCCATTTCCTAGGAGTAGATTCAGATATGCTCTGTCTGTTCTCTATCTTATCTTCACTGTCAGGACTTAAAACAAACCTGAGTGAGATATAAGATGGATAGTCCAGGTACTTCAGATTATGAACAGATTCATATTAGAGGTGTGTATATGTGTATATGTTTGTGTGTTAACCACACATATGTTCAGGCTGAATCTTTAGGAGATAGAAAAGTGTTTTTTTTTTAAGAATATGTTTATAAGTTTGTTACCAGAAAAACCATAGAATTTAAACCAGGACAAACTGCATCATGTTCCTTATTGCTTATATGATCTTTCATCTCTATTTTCACAATGCTGTAATAGTCAATGGAAGTTACCTAAAATAAAAAGGGACATGCAAGGAGAATAAGGTGTTATGTTTTGTTGTTGGTTTTGTTTTGTTTTTTGTTTTTTCCAGATTAGTTTGGCGGTACTGTGAATTGAAAGGTCTGAGGAATTACCATCATCTAGGCTACTGTCATAAGTCATTACATTATTGTGTATCTTAAAAAAGAAATGAAACACTTTAGCATGCAAGTCAAATATTCATATAGTCTCAGGAATACAAAATTTTCCAATTAATTACTTAGTTCTGTTTTTAAATGCTGTGTAGACAGCATTACTTTTTGTACTGGCATTGATTTTTATGTGAAAATTGTCCTGGAAAATCTCTCCATCATGGATGTTCGCTGCAACGTTTTGCAATGCTTTAGGTATAAGATGAGCTTAGTGATTGAGGCATGCATGTAGTGAAAGACGTTACCTTCACATTACAGTGGCTGTATAAAACTTACTTTCTCCTTTAACCTCGCTGCAGGTCTGACAGTTTATTATTAATAATAAAGCTCTTGAGAAATTTAGTTATGTTTATGTGCATGTATGATGTGTTACTGTTTAAAAACAGAAAATATTTAGACTCAAGTGCAGTTCTTCTGCAAAACAGTATTTCAGGCTAGCATAAACACAAATTCCTTAATAAAAATTAATGAATAAATCTTATAGATGATATTAATTGTACACCACTATCTGATGGTCAAGTGACCTTGCTAAAAAAACTTGTTCACTTGTTACTTTACTAGTCAATATCATAAAGCCTGTGAATTTGCTTTACTGACTCCTGAATTTTCATTTTTAAATCAATTTTATTATCAAATACAAAAATCAACAATCAATATGACTGGCCATCCACAATATCAGGCACCAGGAAAAGTCAGTATATTATGGTGACATCACATAAACAATATTTGGCTTATCATGCATGTGGATATTACTCTGTTTTTCAGTGTAGGTAATTAGGTGAATTTAATATCATTCATGACACAAAGAGATTGTTTATTGGTCCCAGAGGCATACAGGCTGGTTGCCTCTTTTTGAAATGGCTGAAGTCTGCTAAAATTAATCCTATTTCAACTGTAGTGTGAACAGGTATCAAGGAAGGACCTGCTCTTCTCATCCAGAAATACAAAACTTTTAATAGTTGTTCCTTAGGATTCAGGAATGGCATCTGGTAATTCCTGCAGCTAAGGGTAGAACACTTGCATTCCTACCCACTCCAAAGTTCCAGTTTATTTAATTGTTAGAGTTGTTCTTCATTTGTTCCAGTCTATATGCTGCTATCCTAGCAAATGAAAGGTAATAGACATTAGAAAACCAGAAAACAGTGTGCTTTTTTTTTTTTTTTTTTTAACTCCTTCCTGAAAAAAAGGGTGACGTTGTTAACATGCAAATAGCATGGACTGGTTTCAGTTATCCTAAGGCAGGCCTGGACTTGTGGTTGGAAAGTCCTTGTCTATGGAATTTAAGGCCTATGCATGTTGGATTCGAGGGCTTAGCAGTTAAGCAGTTTAAACCTTAGCAGTTCCCCCACTTCCAAGCTTATCCGTGTGTAGTTACTACTCTGCTTTACAGTCTATTAACAAAGTCATTGCCTTTCAGCCGGTTTGTAAGGAATTCTTATGACGTGTTTGTCTTGTGTTGGCCCCTTCAAAATTAGCATTGTGTGTTACTTATTTGTAACCTCTCAGCTCATTAAGTTAGTTGATCTACTTTGGAGTCAGAAAATATTCAAGCAGGGGAAGATTTCAATCAAATCAACCTTGCATAGAAACAACTGCCTGTTTGCCATCTGCAGTGGGCATTGATCCCTAGCTTGTTTGTGCCTTGTATTTGTTATGCATGAGTAAGCACATTAGCCTTTTCATTTCATTCATTAGACAGTTAGTCCTTGATTAGCGTTTCCTACTTTCTGTCATATAAGCTACTATTCCTTTATTTGTTTTATCTTGAGTCTGCCTTTTTCTTTTGCTTCAACACAGAAAATTAAGTTAACCACAAGAGTAGTCCTTTTATTTTTTTCATATACAACTGGCAAACCACTGTACTTTTCTAATGTTGGCACATCTAATGTGGGATAAAGTATGAATGCTGAGCCTTTCTAAAGTTAACACAGTTATTATTTTAGTTCAGCTGGTAGGCTTTGTTTAGAAGAGTGAAGTCTCCAGTCACTGACAGCTTTACTTTACTGACAGCTTTATCTTATCCATCTTCAAGAACTGTGGGATCACCTGAATATTTCTGGATATTTTCCTCATAAAATTGCATTTTACATAAAAATAAATCTAAAGTAGTGACAAGTGCAGTCTGAGAATATTGCACTGAAACTTTCAGTTTGACAATTGTATGACAGGACAGAAAAATCAGGCATTTTATGAACATGAGTTCAGTCAGTAGAGCTTTTTGCTCTCATTTCTTTGTGGGACAGTAAAAACAATAAATGGCATTTCTGCTCACAAATACGATAGAAAAATTAATAAGCAGATGTTCCTAAAGATGAAAACTATATGCATCTTTAGAAACTACATAATTAGAGCATGCATTGAGTATTTCAATTTACATTTAGTGATGCCACTAAGTGATTTTATTTGAGCAGTGACCACAGGTCATATTGCTGAAAAATTCTATACAGTGCTACATCCTTAGGTAAACAGAGTGTGTGTAAAATATTATTTTTTATTTATTACCTTTTATTCATCATATTAAAAAAATATATCAGTGAGCAATTTTATTTTTGTATTAAATGTCATGCATTTGATTTTTCAAAGTATCCATGGGTTAGTAAACCCTTAACCCTTGGCCTAGTCTGCTCTCTGGAGGTTACCTTGTTTAAAATTCTAATAAAAAAGAAGTATTTTAGTCATAGTGTTGTAGCCATGTTTGATATTAGTGATATTATACGTCTGCACTAAATATTTGTTTGCTTATCTGAGATTTAAACTGAAGATGAATGGCTTAAATAACAATTATTTAAAACAATATTTTAATCAGCAACAAGATAAAATTTAAGTAAAGTATTTCATTTTCTTTTTTCCACTGAAAGTTAATTCCAATTGTTTGAAAGTCATGTAAAATGTTACTAAATGAAGTCTGAAGGCTTCATATTGAATTTGATACTTTTCTCTAATTCTTAGTTTTTATATTTCTATAATCTTTTAAGTAGTTTCTCATCCATGATAGTTGATTATAGTGAAAAATTTATTTGTTTATTTATTTTATTTACATGGAAACTAGAATTCATTTAAAATTCTTGCTTTGCACATATATTCTCATATATGCAGTATTTTAAGACATACTTGTGAATCAATCCAATGTTTACTATCTATTATAAGACTGTAGAGTTGGTAGGTTTCATATTCTCATGCCTCGTTTCATAGAATCATAGAATCATTAAGCAAAATAAATATTTCGTATCTGTAATGAAGAAAACATTATTTTTGTACTTTCAAAGGAGATGTATAAATGCTGGGAAAAATGATTCTAGCGTTTCAGCAACTTCCACCACCACAATTATTTGATTACCTTTAAAATGTTACATGCATATGTATTTTATTGTGGTATTTCATTTCTAATTCATATTTGAACCTGCTATTAGCATCATTTACTATTTTTTGAAACACTTTAATAATACATATAATATATACTTAATTAACAAGATTCTTTTTTGTACAAAAAATCCATCTTTCCCTCCATCATTTCCAATGCAATAAAGGATATATTATTATTTATTTCCATTTTCTACAAAATCCTGTGGAAAGCTATTGAATGATCTTACGCAAATGTCAAGCTGTATACATTTAACTCTATCAAAACTGTCACTCAGCTGTACTAGAGCTTCATATACTTTATTTAGCATTCCAACAACAGCAATAAAAACAACAAAAAAGGACAGTGAAGAGCACTGTTGTAAATCTTCTGTGGATCTGGATGATATTTGCTATAAAGAAGTTGAAGACCCTTTCAGTAAACAGAGCTATCATGTCTGATTTGTAAAAGTGGAGAATGTGATAAGTGTAGTGAATTAATTGTTTTCATATACGTCCCATCCTTGGAACAGTGTACCTGTAAAGTGGTCAGAATATTGCTGTTGTTGAAAATGATAGGCAGTAAAACACCTAACAAACAATATGCCTTGATTATAGTTTTGGTCTTCTGTTTTGTAATTTCTCTTTCAAGATAGATTTACAGTTTTCTTTTTCCTGTTAGGATGCTTCAATTGCCCACAGATTCCATATCATGAGAGAAAAACATCCAGAGAAGTTCAACAGTAGGTAAGAATTTCAAAATGCTTACATATGAAAAGATTATTTCTATGTCTTTGAGATATGTTCTGTAAGGAGTTAAATCCCGCACAGCCTTTAAAATATTGATTCTCATAAAAGAGAGGAAATCAGTGCATTTTGTATTAAGTATATGCTCGCAGACTGCTGGTAGCATAACTGTTTTATATCTGGTATTTCAACTGAAATGAATAGGATTATAAATAAACTGTTCTCACATGCAAAATGTTTGACTTGTAAGACTAGCATGGACAAGATGATGCATTGTGGTATCTGAGGATCTCTGAATTGACACTTTGCCATTAGGCACTGAAGAACACTTATTAGACAGCTGCAGATGGTGGTCCTTATGTTTCATTCCCACACGCGCACTGGTACATTGACAGGAGGCTCTTCCATATATACTCTTAGTAAGGGCAAGTGAATGCCATTTTACACATAAATGCTTTTATCATTAAACAGCTTTGGATATATAAAAAAGTCAGGAATGAGACTTTGCATCTGTTCCTTGTGTTGCTTTTTGAATTTAGAATTTATCTCTGAGCTTTTCTGGATATTAAAAGTGTATTACAACGTGTACTGCAAAATCACCTTCTTTCAATATCTGGTTTGTTGAGAAGATAATATTCATAATGCAGTGCTTATGTTTGTCTCTTTCTGTTTAGGTAATTTAGCACATCACTTGTGGTGGGTAAAAGCAACATTTCAGAAACTTTAATTAAGATGTAAAGGTGCATGGGAAAAGGAAATTAAGATATGAAGTTCTTAGGGATATAATGGGAATATCTAGGAATAATCTTTGAAACAAATGTTTTGTCATACCTACAGATTTTTTTTAATTTCCATCAGGGTCAACTGGAAGATCTTATGTAGAGGCCAATCTTCATAGACGTTAGGATGATAAAATATTTTGTTTGTACAGCCTCCTTACAGCTGTATAGACTGATGCTTGAATGTGTTTGAATATTATCTAATTTGCTGATTTCATGTTGCAAGAATAAATTTTACTCTTAACAGTCTAAGATGGGGACTTTTTCCTTAAATACTCATCTCTGCAATTATGTACTAGTATCTATGCAATGATATACAAGAACTCAAGTATATATTTCTCTTTGCGCTCCACAGTAAACATTTAAATTATATTACCTCCTCTTCCTGCCTCCTACGCTTCTCATTTTTTAAGAATTATACTATGAAAAGATCTTAACTTAAGTCTGATCTGCACATTCAAATCTATTAGTCATTCAGTCATTCACTAAGACTAGAGATACTGGACATTTAGCAAATGCAGATATTCTAGGCCCTGAAGATGAAGCTAGTTTATCAGTGGTCTTTCTGCATATTTTCAGCAGCTGGCAATTATAATTTATAAAAAGCTCAGCTAATAACATGAGTTTCAGATCAGATTTCATGTCACAATAAATCATGTACCATTAATAACATCTGCTAGCAGACTCACCTTGAAATTCATCTATATTTTAAGGAACCTGATGTTTTTAACACTATCTTAAGGAAATTAACTACAAAAATATATAGTTCGAGTCCCTGTGTTTCAGTACTGTGGTATTGAAAGAACTTGAAAAAAGTAATGATTCTCAGGCTGTTTAAAGACTGTTTAGAGAGATCATGCGTTTCTAAAAAATAATGTAAAGATTTGGTCAAAGTATTGTAATAGAGACTGATTTTTTAAAGGTTACTTCTTTTGTAAAATAAGAAAAAATGCAGATTTCTATTACTGTTGAATAGAATATTCAAATGCTGTTAGTTCAGAAACATGTAAGTTGTTCCAAAAGTAATGCCTCCTATTTATTTCCATGGAAACTACAACATTTGCAAAGAGCAGAATAACTGTTTGAATGAGCAAATTCTCAACTACAAAACACTATTTTTCAACATCCGCGCCGCCATTAGCTTTGCATTTTCGCAAATGATGAATAAGAGCCTGCATGCTGCATACATAAAAATTTGCACCAGCAGAGGTGACCGACTGCTGAAATGTACCACTTGCCATCTTGCTGTGATCACATCCACTGTTTGGTCTCCATAAACATTCAAGCAAGCATCAGTGAATGTCAATGGGTGCCATTTTTTCCACATGGAGGAATTCAGTGCCACACCTTTGCTCTGTATGCACTTCCATGTCAGTCACATTTCTGTCAGACTGCTCTTCTGCTGCCGTATGTCACGTGGCAACAAAATGTAGTAGGATATTGTCAGGAAGGTTCAACCTCTACTGCCATACCACCAATATCTGCCTCTGACATCATGGGCCAACATAATAAAACAGGAAGCATTACTTTCAGAGCAGCCCTCGTACTTTGTTCCTGCATGTGGCAAAACTCCAAAATATGTTATAGCAGCATTTTCCTGCAGTGCGTGAAAATGAAACCATTTTTTAGATATTAGACAAAATGCATTTTATCACTTTTTTCATCATTGTGGATTTTCCTGTACATTCATGATTTAGGATCAGCAAGTCAATCCCAAGTCAGATTCGTAGCCTACTACATAATTATGGCACTTATTAATTTCAGAATCCTGCATTGTCACATGTGAATTTATTAATTCTTTTGTGGCTTTATGTTATTTTCTTCTTGCTTGATTTTTCAAAGCTTTGTACTCCTACTGTTAGCAGTTTTGTAAAGCAGATCCTTGCACTGAGGTTCTACTTTGAAAAGAACTATAAAGTTCAGTGAGGAAAAGTTTCCTCACTGAAAAGAAACTGTGAGTTTATGCTATGTGCAGGGATCTTCTGAAATACAGAGGCGTTGTATTTGATTCTTTTGAGTGAATTAGATTGAGGTTGTAGTTGGAGAATCATCTGCCTTAAACTGTGGTAATGATAATCCTTACAGTGCTATGACTTTCCTTGACACACTGACACCATGTTGCGTGTGTAATTAGAGCATACTGGTATGGAAACTCCTGATATGCTGTATGTATGAAAGCAGAATCTTTCTACACTTTTCTACTTTCTCAGAATGAAGATGAGAACAAATCACAAGGCTTAGAAGGACTTCTTAATTACTACTCACTGATACTGTAGAATGTTTAGGAAGCAGGTATAAACTTATGAACCTTGGCATGTTTTGAAACTGTGCAGTGCTCCTAGGTTTTGGACACAAAGACTTAGTACTGACTCACTAAAAATAGAAAGAAATTAAATAAGGTGTGGTTTTCTGCACTAGAGATGCATAGACATATAGGTCTTTGAAAAAGTCTCAGATTAAGTATATGTAAATATTTGTGAATTTAAAATCCATATTATCTTTCATTTCTTAAATCTTTGAATGGCTTAGAAGTTACCTGTGCCATTTCAGTGCACCTGTGCACCTCCTGTTTGTTTCTGATTGTTATTAAAGTGAAATGATGTACCTTTGTCAAATGGGTTTTCTCTGTTCGGAATTTCACTGAAAAACTGGTAATAAATGTCTTAGTTACTTAAAAATATTATGCTTGTAAGCTGCAATTTAGAATGGCTCCATATGATTTTACAAATAAGGCTCAGTGAAAGTATCTTACAGTAATTGTAAAATATTCATTATTTGTTCATGAAAATGGATCTGAAGGAGAAAAATGTTTCTTTTGGTGATGATCAAATAGAAAATAATGAAAATGGGAATACAGCAGCTTCCCCACATCTGTCAAAAAAAAAGAATTCTAATAAGCCTTTTCAAATAATCGTATCTTATGATCATAAACACACATTATCAGAAACCTGAACTAGTATTGCATTAAGATTTAAATGTGCTCATAGAAAAAAAAAAACTTAGCTGTCACAGCACCTACTCTGCAGGTCTGAAGTGCGGAAAACTGTGTGTAAAATAACAGGGTTTGCTTCCCAGTATCTGCTGTTTAGGAATAGGGTCAGATTCCTTACTTTCAGTGCAGAATAGCTGTGTTAACCTCAGGGGGAAGAAAACTTGCAAAAGACAGCATTTCAAGTAACAGTATCATTAAAGTAGGACATACTGTTGAAATAAGGATTCAGTTAGGCCAAAATGCCCTGCAGGGAGATCTGTGTAAACATCATAGACTCAATGCTGGGAATAACAGATGTATGAGTTATGTGACTAGAATATACACATGGAAACAAGGAAAACATTCAGCAAAATATCATTCAAGTTCACACTAACTATTCTAAAATACTATAATATAATGCTAATTCGATTCCCTGGCCCCCAGTAGCATACAAGGTGTTTCTTATTCTCTGTAAACTGAACTAGGATTTATAAATTGCATTTACAGTTTTAAGCATATTATCTTTGAGATTTTCAAGCATCAGTCAATTTTCCACTTTTATGAAAAGGAAATCCGTATGCAGAAAAGGTTCCTTTTCCTAATAACTCAATTTGTATCATGTTCTTGACCATGTACTTCTGAGATTCCCTTTCAACTTGTTTACTTGCACTTTTATTTAATCTGGAAAGGCCACTTAAAGTAAAGATGGAGGAAATGGAAGGTAAATGAATCTTTAGCACTTGTTCTTCTATGCGCGCCAACTGGAGTACTTCACAATACTGTATAGTTATAATGAAGCATCTTCCCTCGCCTCAGGAAAAAAAAAAAAAAAGTCCTGCATGTAAGTGCTGTTACTGTGTTGAAAAGCTGTATCTTATAATGTTTGTAAGCCAGGCGGGCAGTAAAGGAACTAGAACACTTACTACTGAAAACATGTAGTAACTCCAGTTTGGTGACTGGATTAAAAAAAAAAAAACCGGTTTAACATTTCTGCTTATTTTTTTGCATAAGGCAACCTCGGTTTAAAAGCAAAACAATTTGCCATGTAGCAAATAAAATGCTATATTCTCAGGTGTACTTAACCTCTGTTTTAAAGTTGGTTTATTTTAGCTTTGAACTGAAAAGTCAAAATGTTTTGATTTAAAGAGAACAAAATTATTTTGTTATTTTCATTATTCTTCCAGTTTTTCAGCTTAAGTGATGTAGTCTCTTGGGCTGAACCACTAGTACATATTTAGAGTAAATAAATAAATCATCATCTCACAGTTTCTAACTTGAATTGCAGACATTTCAGTCTATTTCCTTCAACCTCTCCTCCTTTCCTCATTGTGACATTCCCAGCTTAAAAAGAAGGCACTGGCCCCACACAGAGACCAGACTGCAGACATCTGTTACCTGCCCCATCGATCCCACAGGTTTCTTTTCGTAAAAGGATAAGACTCCAGGGAACACCACCTCTGAACTCAAACAGTATTGTTGCAATCGTAGGCATCAGAAGAAGCAACTCAAAGCAAAAAACCAAGTCTGAAATAGTTTCACATGATCCAGCGGTGGTCTGTAGTTACACAGCCTACTCTGCCTAGCTCTTGCTTATAACATTTATAGACAGGAAGCAAAAAGAAGAAAAAAAAAAGTAAAGAAGAATCAACATGTTCTTTTGTCAAGCTTCAAATATGGAATAGTGTATCTTCAGAAAAACTACCTGCAGTGTGTCATGCATGCTTGAATTCACTGAGCTCAGATAAATCTAATAATAATTTTGATACTATTCTCTAGGACTTCACCTAGAGTTATTGAATCCTTAGTGTAAGGATTATGCAGATACCAACTCAATACAGTTTATATCTGCAAAGATACAACAGTATTATATATTTATCAGGTTTTCACAACAGCTCTAGATTCTGACACATTGCAGCTTCAGTCAACACAGTAAATTATATTAAAAATGTTTGCTTTTGTTTAGACGTCCTTCTTCCATTCAAAATGTAACAGTCCACAATATATTTCCAAAAGATGCTTAAGAATTATGCTGATTCAGCTTACCTATGTATATCGTCGATACAAAAATAAGCAAACAAACAAACAAACAAACAAAACAGCAGTGTGCAACTCCGGTATCTGTGCCTCTCTCTGATAAATGATTTCACATTTTTGTCATTTCTGTAGAAAGTGCTAAAGGGCTAAGGCCCTCATGCTTGAGACACCTTTTGCTCTGCTAAATACTGTTCTGTAATGGTTGTGGGGAAGGTTGGTGTGATTGAGAGACCTTAGAGCAGAGAACTGTGCATCCCCTGTGATTTCAAAGTACATATTTGAAATTAGTACAGTGTATCAGACTCTGTGTGTAGCAATGAATGTTTTCATTTTCAGGGTGCTCAGCTATCAATTTCACTACAGCTGGGCTAAAATGGATTCAGGTTTTGTACTGTTAGAACAGTAAGGACTAGCTGTTCAGTGGACATGTTCACTGGAGGAGACTGTTGTGGAACACTTGTCTTTCTGCACTCCTAAAGAAATAACTGAAATAGGTACTATTAATATTATTAGTATAATTAATAATACTATTAACATTGGCAGGATATGGGAATGTTTTTCCTTTAAGGAAACTCAAATGTTTTAAAGATATGTAATGATATTCAATTGCTAAATACAGAGTTGCAGTAGAAATTGTGAAGTAGAATGTATGTTAAAGGGCAAAAATCACTGCATTGTCTAGAATAAAGGATTGTTCTGTATAGTGCGCAAAATGATATAAAGGAATTGGCCCAGCATGCTTTCTGCGAGTAAAAAACTGTTGATTCACAACAGGTCTATGTGTTTGCTATAGGCTAAGGTCAATAAAATCTAATTTTCTTCAACCGATGTCAGGCTGGCAAAGGATTTTATTGAAGATGTTGTTTCATTACTCAGAGCAGGTCATTGAACCTTTTCAATGGATTGAAGTGCCTGTTGAATGTTCTATGTATTCTTTAATTAATTAAAAACTACTGCATTTGATTACAATGCTTTAAATGCAAACTTCGCTACATACAAATTAAGTCTGAGTCTCTTCCACTGTATAGTCACACCGTTTGAAATAAAAAAATATTAAATAATGGAATTATAGAAAAATCTTTCTCACTACTTTCATTTATAGTAAATTCACGTGTGGTGAATTCTACAGAACAGAAATTCTGTAGCAAAATGGCATAACTACAGCTTGCTATTTGTTGCTTGTTGATAAAGTATGGACAGGAATTTTTATACAGATGAATAAAGTTATATTCCCCGATTTTTGTGAGTGCAAGCTTAATAATTCATTGTGATACTTGTACTAGTGAATATGAGCAATGTAAACCTGCAGCTGATTTCAAACTTCATTTTGGATCAATTAGTCTTCAAAAATCTGAAGTATATGGCAAATCTTTACATACGTTTTATGTGGTTATATTTCATGTTCATAACAGATGCTGGGCTTCATAAGCAGTTAAGCAGCAGCCTGTTCTAATATATATTGCCAAACCATCAAAACCTTCTTTCAAAATCCAGTCAAGGTTGCTAAGTGGCCACAGTGCACTTACATATTATATTACTGACAATATCCAAGCCGTTAAAAGCAATGAAATGAATTGTTCAGGAATAAATTTTACACTTCCTATTTAATAAATATAAACACATTATTCTTTAGTACAAAGAAATTAAAATTTAATCATAACATGAAAACCTTTACTCTGAACTGTGGGTGCTTTATGGGTCTTTTTTTTTTAACCTTTTAATTCCAGTAATTAAGACCCTATTTTTAGAGATTGTCATTATCCAGGCATATGCTACAACACCCATTGATAATGGGACCCCAGCTATTCCTTTAGTACTGCATGGACCGACGTGATATAGAGCATGTATTTTTTTACTTGCCTTGTGCCTTAGGTCCCTAGAAGTTAGGACCTAAATTTGCTTCAGATCGAGATCTTAAATTTAAATACACTAAACTTCCAGTTCTACACTCTGAAATCTCACACAGTTTTGTGTCATGTTGGAGAGACTTAGGTAACTGGAAATAAAGACAAAATAAATAAATTAAATAAAAAAATCAAAATAAATTAAAAAAATAGCCGATACCTCTAGCCCTAAACGAAATCTTAGTACTAATTTTCAAAATTAATTTTTGAATAGATTACCTGACCTGAAAAGTAATCCTTTCAACCAATGTGTCCGTCCCTGATTAAATATCCTATAGTTCTTATCTTTGCTAATTATATAACTGAAGTGATTTTAAGTACTTAATGTATCTAATAAAGAGCCTGTGCCACCATCTCCATCACTTCAGATAACATTTTCCATTTCCCTCTTTATTCTATTTGAATGCATTTTGCCTGGCTCATGTCTACGTATCATTTTCATGCAAATAATCAGACTTCTTTCTGATTTGATTTGAAGTCTCTTACTTCATTGCAATAGGTTACATAGTCCTTTATAAGAAATGTGCAAAGCAAAAAATATTCTTTCCAAATTTGCTATCATGAGCTATGATTCGTATATATTACAAAATAAGATAAATTCTGTGGATGCACTTCAGGTAGAGTTTGCATTGCCTTTTGTTCTATATTGTAGATTCATTAACATAAGATATATTGTTCCAAAGAAAATATTTTGAATATATTGGGTTTTTTTTGTATAATGTAGAACAGTGTCATGTAATATGTGCACGATAGTTTAAGAGAATTTTTGTAATTACATGAAAATTAAGTTTTATCATAGTAGTTATTGTTATAACCACATTGTTACAAATTTGGTCTTCAAAATAGTCTACTACTGTTTTGTTACATCTGATAAGAACATAATTATATAGTCAAAATGAGAAGTATTTATTTTAAAATTAGTTCTCATTAGAATCACTGCACCCAAATTGTATTTTAACTTACATTTAAAAATATTTTCTCCTATTTTTTCCATTTTATTTTTATCCTTTGTGTTATACTCTTATATCCCAATTATATAAATTTCAATATCTGTGTATGTTGGTGTTTCTTAAAATGTACAAGCGAAATAAAATCACCAGAGAAATATATTGGCTGACTTGGTGATGTAAAGGAAGTGACCATTGCTTATTCTGGTAAGTGATACCACTAGTACTGAATCCAAATTTAGCTAAAAGTAAAAGGTAGTTTAAAGTCATATTGCCTACCTTTCTCTCATCACATTTTATTAGGATATTTCTGTGCACTAGCATGGGACTGAAAGGATACCTCTCTGCCTCTCTTGTAATTGTATCGCTGAATGAATGGGAACTATTGATCTACATCCACTTTTGAAATGGGTAATTAATGCATGTTCATTTACTGTCTTACCAGTGGTGAGGACACTGGTATCCTTTTCTCAGTTTTTTTTCCATCTCCCTTGAGATACAAGCAGCATGAAGCATTTAGGGACATATTTAGTGGGTATGGTGGGGATGGTTTGATGGTTGCACTTATCTTAGAGATCTTTTCCAACCTTAATGACTGTGATTCCATGTGTGCTGTCTCTATCGAGTGCTCTGTAATATTCTGTTTTGATTAAAATGGGCTTGGATCAATATGAGGCCTGTAAGGTATGTGGCAGATTGTGGTTTTTGGTTCAAAATGCCCTCTCTTCCAGCACAGAAGGCCCTGGAAATCAATCTGGGGAAACTGCAAGATGGGAGACAAGACAGCTGAAGAAACGTGGAGAACGATGTAGTTTTAACATTGTTTCTCCTAATCTAAACAAACAATAATTACAGAATTCAGAATCCATTTATTGATCAGTGATTGTGAGTATGAGCTGTGTGCCTGTGGGATGTCATTACATAGAAAATGACAATAGGAAAAGCAGAAAGGCATTAGACAAAAAAAAACCCTATTACTTAGTTATTAACTAGAACTTATTAATCTTGGCAAGTTTTCAAATTATAAACAGTTTGAGTCCTGAAAGCATGATTAGATATACTAGCAGCTAATATTGTTCTTTAGGTGAAGGAAGTAATACCGTATTTTAAGATCATATTGGGTTTACATTAAATTGTTTTCCTGATGTGCCTAAAATGCAGACATAAGGGTATCATTGGAATCCATGTGCCATAGGTAGATGTGTGAAAAACTGCTTCAGATTTTGATTTAGTATTCAGAGGAAGAGGCTGTCTGTTAGAGTTGCCTTTTTTTTTTTTTTTTTTTTTGGGTCAAATTGGACTTGGGGAACAGCTGCAAGTCATATGGTTTCCTGGTTCTTGAGAACTTTCGGTTATGCTTTTTTTAAAATAAAGATTTGTCCATATGAGGAACAGCAAGGTCTGTTAACCTTTCTTGCAGCATGCTATTTCTGAGCCAATTATGAAGATGTCTAAAGGCATCAAATGCTCTTTGTAACAGTAACTTGTGATTTGGGATTATAATGGCCAACTGAAGAACTTTCTCTGTGGTTAGAATATTTGTGCTCACAATATATATATTAAAAACAAGGACAACATTGATTTTTTTATGAGCTAAAATACTTGGATTTTTTCTTTTAGTTATTATGTTATATTAATAGCTATAGCAGCAGCAGAAGCAGCAGAATATTCTTAAGTGACTTGGATTTTGATAATAAAGCCTTGAAAGCTGTGCTAAGCTGTCAATCTAGTTCTTTATTGAGATTTTGTTGATGTTCAAAGAAGAAAGGATGTGTCTTAATCAAAGAAATATGTTCCTACTGGTATGAGACAGCTGACAGCTCGTTCTGAATGAAATCTTCAGTATGTTTAGCTGCTTTGACTTTGTAGAGAATTGCAGCATAAATGTTCTGTGAAAGTGATTTCGGAACATAAATTTAATTGTCAAATTATTGTTCTTATAAAAATTAAATATGAGTAGATTGACCTGACTAGTGCTTCTGCTTCAAAAAATTCTTGCAGAGCAAGCTGTGCCATTGCAGCCATAGGACTGTTCTTATACTGGCTTTGTAGTATGAAGCAGTCATCCAGAAAGAAGGGGATCGGGGGGACAGTTCCCCTTTCCGATAGGGAGAATTCAGGTACACTGTGTTCACAACTATGGCAGAAACACAGAAAACTAGGTTGCCAGAGCACTAACAATATGAAGAGACACTTTTGTATTGTTTGAAGTCTGGTAATAGTCTGAGTTTTTAATTATGTTGCTTAAATTATTAACAGTAGTTATCCACTGCTTTGTTCTCATGAGCAAAAAGAGTACCATGGAACTTGCATCCTTTGGCTACAAAGGTGGTGGTTTATGTGTAGCATCCTAGTAACTTCATACCAGAACGAGATATTCTCAAATCCTTTTGTTACATATAGAATAAGAAAACATGGATACTAATCTAGATTATTTACCATCTGGTTTATTTGTCTGCCAAAGCTGCTTTGATGTCACCGACTGTGCCCAAAGACACTAAAATTGTAGGATAAGGACATGATGCAAAACAGTCTCTGTTGGAGGGACATGTTAGATAGACACTGCCAGGAAGAAACTAGCTAGTGGCCAGTAGCCTTCCACTGTATACCAGCTTCTTGGTCCTTGCAAAAAGCTAGTTGGTTTTGGGGTTTTTCTTAGCTATCTCAAATAAAAAAAAGTCCTTGAGATGAAATCTTAACTGATAAGGCTGCTCTTGCTAAAGGCAAATTCAACTTTTTTTCTAACTCTGACATCTTATGCCATCTCTTGTTCCTCTTTCTGCTTTTGACTCCTTTTTTCTTTGTCTTTCTTGACTTTACTTTATTCATTCACCTTATAAAATAATCAAGGATACAGAATTCAACAAAACTACACTCTTGGTTAAGAAGGATTTCAATTTTTATTATAAAGCTAAATTAAGAGCTGCTTAATGCTCATGGTTTAGTGTTTTAATAAAAGAGGAAACGAAAAAGTTGACAGAGCAGGGGAGAAATACATTTCAGCTATGTCTCTTACTTGAAGTCTTAAGTGTTGCTTAGTTTGGACTATTTATTCTTTTTTTTTTTTTTCTGAAGTCTTTATTATATAACAGGTATCTTTTTCATAACTTTTTTCTTTTCTCTGAAATTACTGAATGGTGTACAGCAACATGTTGTGTACTCTTCTACCAGAATACTCTGACAATGTAATGACTACGAGCGTGCCATTTTTAGTGCCCCAAGCTGGCAGTACTCTGTAGCCTGGAAGAGGGCATATTCAGATTCTGTGTCATGATTGGTAGACAGTGTGAAGGCTGAGAAAGCCCAGTGTACTCCTTAAAGGGGAGGGGAGGGGAGGGGGAAAGAAAAAAAAAAAAGGAGAAAATAAGGAAAAAGAAAAAGAACATGGATGTGTGGATGTGCTCGCTGGCAAGAATTAATCAATTCTGTGCTTCTTTGAGAGCACTTTGAAATATCTCCCTGTAAATATTATCTTGTTTTATTCTCTAAGAATTTGGATTTAGGAATAAGCTAAACCAGCTGGAACAAATTAGTTCTAATAGTTCAGGCAATGTTTCCATTAAAATCCTGATCTTTCTGAACTTTTATATTTTACATCTTTTTTTACAAGGCATGATACTGTTCTTCCCAATCATAAGTAAAAAATAATCCAGAGAGGTAAAGTTTATTTTAAAAACATTGACTTTATTATTTGTTTCATTAACTCAAGCTCTGTCCTTTACATTAAAATTAAGTAACCCTACAATATTTTATACAGATTGTCTTATTTTGCAGAGTTCTGTTAATCTTCCATGTATAGTATCAGAATATTGGACATTTTTTTGATGGCTGGATACAACTTACCCTCAAGCTACAGAGTTCAACATTTAACTGTATCAAATAATATTTAAGGAAAATCAGAGTCTTTATAGCTGAGGCTTTTCCTCACAAAGAATATAAATGTTACTGATAGCCAGAATGACAGCTTTATGAATGAAGTAATTATTGACTTTCATGATCAGTTTGATCCATCTTTCTGATGACATGACACATAGGATTTTTGAAATTCTTTGTGTGGATAGAATATCCAAATTTTTATATCAACTCAAGGCTTTATATTTTTAAGGCTTTTATCCACCTCTGTGCAGTAGAAGAAAATAATTGTGTAGCACATGTAAAGAAACCTAAGTTCTTTACCTTATGAAATTCTGAGTTGCTTGTGAGGGCAAAATATTCTATTCTTTGAAAGGAGACGGTTGCTGGTAATAGTCCCTCAGATTATTGTGCTGGGCAGGAAATACTTCCCCTGATTTTAGGGACCTATTTTTTTTTTGTTAAAAAAACACTAATTTGGGATTTTAAAAAGCCAGAACCTGCTGAAGCTGCAAAGCTCGGTGAGAAAAAGGGGCCTTTGCTTCTCCCACAGCTGCTGTTATCCTAAAAGCTGTAGAGCTTGCTTGAAATGGGAGACTCCCAGTCTCAGCACCTTGATGCAGAGCCAACTTCTCCCTCTGTGCCTCCTTTCCTTAAGTAAAGAATAATATGTCTTAATATTAATTTAGTACTTTAGCAAAGTGGTAGGAGATTTTTGGTTGTGGGTTTGGTTTGGGTTTTTGGGTTTTTTTTGGTTGGTTGTTGTGTTTGTTTTTTTTAAAATCTGCAGAAGTGAATGTTTGCTTATATAAGATAGAGAACCTGGACAGCTTGAAACTGTTACAGTATAGGTCCACCTGAGAGACTTCTTCATTCTTTTCCTGCTGCCAAGGTGAAAACTCCAGCAAGTAACATTGAAAATCATGGCTAGAAATGCAAAGGTAAGAGCACTTGTCTGAGATACTGGAGATACAGAGCAAACCTTTAGGACGCATAAACTGTGTCTCCCAAATCCCATGTGATGTACATTGACTCATCATACATAGTTTATTAGAGGTAGCTATATGCATTTTTATATGTAGTTATAGGCTGAAATTTTGTCTGTTAGCCAACAACTCTTTTTAGATTAAAAAAAAAAAAAAACATTAAAATTTGCTTTATGTTGTTTTTTTTTGTGTTTTTTTTTGTTTGTTTCAGTCAACAATATAAGTTAATCAAAGATAGCTAAAAATAACCCAGGTTAGCTTACAGAGTAGATTCCTGTATGTACTCACTAACTAACATTCTGCAATTACTGTGCAGAAGGGCTCTAAAGATTTGGAGGTGAACTTTTTTGGTTTTCTGTGGATGTAGGGTTTTTTTTTTTTTTNTGTATAGACTGATGCTTGAATGTGTTTGAATATTATCTAATTTGCTGATTTCATGTTGCAAGCATAAATTTTACTCTTAACAGTCTAAGATGGGGACTTTTTCCTTAAATACTCATCTCTGCAATTATGTACTAGTATCTATGCAATGATATACAAGAACTCAAGTATATATTTCTCTTTGCGCTCCACAGTAAACATTTAAATTATATTACCTCCTCTTCCTGCCTCCTACGCTTCTCATTTTTTAAGAATTATACTATGAAAAGATCTTAACTTAAGTCTGATCTGCACATTCAAATCTATTAGTCATTCAGTCATTCACTAAGACTAGAGATACTGGACATTTAGCAAATGCAGATATTCTAGGCCCTGAAGATGAAGCTAGTTTATCAGTGGTCTTTCTGCATATTTTCAGCAGCTGGCAATTATAATTTATAAAAAGCTCAGCTAATAACATGAGTTTCAGATCAGATTTCATGTCACAATAAATCATGTACCATTAATAACATCTGCTAGCAGACTCACCTTGAAATTCATCTATATTTTAAGGAACCTGATGTTTTTAACACTATCTTAAGGAAATTAACTACAAAAATATATAGTTCGAGTCCCTGTGTTTCAGTACTGTGGTATTGAAAGAACTTGAAAAAAGTAATGATTCTCAGGCTGTTTAAAGACTGTTTAGAGAGATCATGCGTTTCTAAAAAATAATGTAAAGATTTGGTCAAAGTATTGTAATAGAGACTGATTTTTTAAAGGTTACTTCTTTTGTAAAATAAGAAAAAATGCAGATTTCTATTACTGTTGAATAGAATATTCAAATGCTGTTAGTTCAGAAACATGTAAGTTGTTCCAAAAGTAATGCCTCCTATTTATTTCCATGGAAACTACAACATTTGCAAAGAGCAGAATAACTGTTTGAATGAGCAAATTCTCAACTACAAAACACTATTTTTCAACATCCGCGCCGCCATTAGCTTTGCATTTTCGCAAATGATGAATAAGAGCCTGCATGCTGCATACATAAAAATTTGCACCAGCAGAGGTGACCGACTGCTGAAATGTACCACTTGCCATCTTGCTGTGATCACATCCACTGTTTGGTCTCCATAAACATTCAAGCAAGCATCAGTGAATGTCAATGGGTGCCATTTTTTCCACATGGAGGAATTCAGTGCCACACCTTTGCTCTGTATGCACTTCCATGTCAGTCACATTTCTGTCAGACTGCTCTTCTGCTGCCGTATGTCACGTGGCAACAAAATGTAGTAGGATATTGTCAGGAAGGTTCAACCTCTACTGCCATACCACCAATATCTGCCTCTGACATCATGGGCCAACATAATAAAACAGGAAGCATTACTTTCAGAGCAGCCCTCGTACTTTGTTCCTGCATGTGGCAAAACTCCAAAATATGTTATAGCAGCATTTTCCTGCAGTGCGTGAAAATGAAACCATTTTTTAGATATTAGACAAAATGCATTTTATCACTTTTTTCATCATTGTGGATTTTCCTGTACATTCATGATTTAGGATCAGCAAGTCAATCCCAAGTCAGATTCGTAGCCTACTACATAATTATGGCACTTATTAATTTCAGAATCCTGCATTGTCACATGTGAATTTATTAATTCTTTTGTGGCTTTATGTTATTTTCTTCTTGCTTGATTTTTCAAAGCTTTGTACTCCTACTGTTAGCAGTTTTGTAAAGCAGATCCTTGCACTGAGGTTCTACTTTGAAAAGAACTATAAAGTTCAGTGAGGAAAAGTTTCCTCACTGAAAAGAAACTGTGAGTTTATGCTATGTGCAGGGATCTTCTGAAATACAGAGGCGTTGTATTTGATTCTTTTGAGTGAATTAGATTGAGGTTGTAGTTGGAGAATCATCTGCCTTAAACTGTGGTAATGATAATCCTTACAGTGCTATGACTTTCCTTGACACACTGACACCATGTTGCGTGTGTAATTAGAGCATACTGGTATGGAAACTCCTGATATGCTGTATGTATGAAAGCAGAATCTTTCTACACTTTTCTACTTTCTCAGAATGAAGATGAGAACAAATCACAAGGCTTAGAAGGACTTCTTAATTACTACTCACTGATACTGTAGAATGTTTAGGAAGCAGGTATATACTTATGAACCTTGGCATGTTTTGAAACTGTGCAGTGCTCCTAGGTTTTGGACACAAAGACTTAGTACTGACTCACTAAAAATAGAAAGAAATTAAATAAGGTGTGGTTTTCTGCACTAGAGATGCATAGACATATAGGTCTTTGAAAAAGTCTCAGATTAAGTATATGTAAATATTTGTGAATTTAAAATCCATATTATCTTTCATTTCTTAAATCTTTGAATGGCTTAGAAGTTACCTGTGCCATTTCAGTGCACCTGTGCACCTCCTGTTTGTTTCTGATTGTTATTAAAGTGAAATGATGTACCTTTGTCAAATGGGTTTTCTCTGTTCGGAATTTCACTGAAAAACTGGTAATAAATGTCTTAGTTACTTAAAAATATTATGCTTGTAAGCTGCAATTTAGAATGGCTCCATATGATTTTACAAATAAGGCTCAGTGAAAGTATCTTACAGTAATTGTAAAATATTCATTATTTGTTCATGAAAATGGATCTGAAGGAGAAAAATGTTTCTTTTGGTGATGATCAAATAGAAAATAATGAAAATGGGAATACAGCAGCTTCCCCACATCTGTCAAAAAAAAAGAATTCTAATAAGCCTTTTCAAATAATCGTATCTTATGATCATAAACACACATTATCAGAAACCTGAACTAGTATTGCATTAAGATTTAAATGTGCTCATAGAAAAAAAAAAACTTAGCTGTCACAGCACCTACTCTGCAGGTCTGAAGTGCGGAAAACTGTGTGTAAAATAACAGGGTTTGCTTCCCAGTATCTGCTGTTTAGGAATAGGGTCAGATTCCTTACTTTCAGTGCAGAATAGCTGTGTTAACCTCAGGGGGAAGAAAACTTGCAAAAGACAGCATTTCAAGTAACAGTATCATTAAAGTAGGACATACTGTTGAAATAAGGATTCAGTTAGGCCAAAATGCCCTGCAGGGAGATCTGTGTAAACATCATAGACTCAATGCTGGGAATAACAGATGTATGAGTTATGTGACTAGAATATACACATGGAAACAAGGAAAACATTCAGCAAAATATCATTCAAGTTCACACTAACTATTCTAAAATACTATAATATAATGCTAATTCGATTCCCTGGCCCCCAGTAGCATACAAGGTGTTTCTTATTCTCTGTAAACTGAACTAGGATTTATAAATTGCATTTACAGTTTTAAGCATATTATCTTTGAGATTTTCAAGCATCAGTCAATTTTCCACTTTTATGAAAAGGAAATCCGTATGCAGAAAAGGTTCCTTTTCCTAATAACTCAATTTGTATCATGTTCTTGACCATGTACTTCTGAGATTCCCTTTCAACTTGTTTACTTGCACTTTTATTTAATCTGGAAAGGCCACTTAAAGTAAAGATGGAGGAAATGGAAGGTAAATGAATCTTTAGCACTTGTTCTTCTATGCGCGCCAACTGGAGTACTTCACAATACTGTATAGTTATAATGAAGCATCTTCCCTCGCCTCAGGAAAAAAAAAAAAAAAGTCCTGCATGTAAGTGCTGTTACTGTGTTGAAAAGCTGTATCTTATAATGTTTGTAAGCCAGGCGGGCAGTAAAGGAACTAGAACACTTACTACTGAAAACATGTAGTAACTCCAGTTTGGTGACTGGATTAAAAAAAAAAAAACGGTTTAACATTTCTGCTTATTTTTTTGCATAAGGCAACCTCGGTTTAAAAGCAAAACAATTTGCCATGTAGCAAATAAAATGCTATATTCTCAGGTGTACTTAACCTCTGTTTTAAAGTTGGTTTATTTTAGCTTTGAACTGAAAAGTCAAAATGTTTTGATTTAAAGAGAACAAAATTATTTTGTTATTTTCATTATTCTTCCAGTTTTTCAGCTTAAGTGATGTAGTCTCTTGGGCTGAACCACTAGTACATATTTAGAGTAAATAAATAAATCATCATCTCACAGTTTCTAACTTGAATTGCAGACATTTCAGTCTATTTCCTTCAACCTCTCCTCCTTTCCTCATTGTGACATTCCCAGCTTAAAAAGAAGGCACTGGCCCCACACAGAGACCAGACTGCAGACATCTGTTACCTGCCCCATCGATCCCACAGGTTTCTTTTCGTAAAAGGATAAGACTCCAGGGAACACCACCTCTGAACTCAAACAGTATTGTTGCAATCGTAGGCATCAGAAGAAGCAACTCAAAGCAAAAAACCAAGTCTGAAATAGTTTCACATGATCCAGCGGTGGTCTGTAGTTACACAGCCTACTCTGCCTAGCTCTTGCTTATAACATTTATAGACAGGAAGCAAAAAGAAGAAAAAAAAAAGTAAAGAAGAATCAACATGTTCTTTTGTCAAGCTTCAAATATGGAATAGTGTATCTTCAGAAAAACTACCTGCAGTGTGTCATGCATGCTTGAATTCACTGAGCTCAGATAAATCTAATAATAATTTTGATACTATTCTCTAGGACTTCACCTAGAGTTATTGAATCCTTAGTGTAAGGATTATGCAGATACCAACTCAATACAGTTTATATCTGCAAAGATACAACAGTATTATATATTTATCAGGTTTTCACAACAGCTCTAGATTCTGACACATTGCAGCTTCAGTCAACACAGTAAATTATATTAAAAATGTTTGCTTTTGTTTAGACGTCCTTCTTCCATTCAAAATGTAACAGTCCACAATATATTTCCAAAAGATGCTTAAGAATTATGCTGATTCAGCTTACCTATGTATATCGTCGATACAAAAATAAGCAAACAAACAAACAAACAAACAAAACAGCAGTGTGCAACTCCGGTATCTGTGCCTCTCTCTGATAAATGATTTCACATTTTTGTCATTTCTGTAGAAAGTGCTAAAGGGCTAAGGCCCTCATGCTTGAGACACCTTTTGCTCTGCTAAATACTGTTCTGTAATGGTTGTGGGGAAGGTTGGTGTGATTGAGAGACCTTAGAGCAGAGAACTGTGCATCCCCTGTGATTTCAAAGTACATATTTGAAATTAGTACAGTGTATCAGACTCTGTGTGTAGCAATGAATGTTTTCATTTTCAGGGTGCTCAGCTATCAATTTCACTACAGCTGGGCTAAAATGGATTCAGGTTTTGTACTGTTAGAACAGTAAGGACTAGCTGTTCAGTGGACATGTTCACTGGAGGAGACTGTTGTGGAACACTTGTCTTTCTGCACTCCTAAAGAAATAACTGAAATAGGTACTATTAATATTATTAGTATAATTAATAATACTATTAACATTGGCAGGATATGGGAATGTTTTTCCTTTAAGGAAACTCAAATGTTTTAAAGATATGTAATGATATTCAATTGCTAAATACAGAGTTGCAGTAGAAATTGTGAAGTAGAATGTATGTTAAAGGGCAAAAATCACTGCATTGTCTAGAATAAAGGATTGTTCTGTATAGTGCGCAAAATGATATAAAGGAATTGGCCCAGCATGCTTTCTGCGAGTAAAAAACTGTTGATTCACAACAGGTCTATGTGTTTGCTATAGGCTAAGGTCAATAAAATCTAATTTTCTTCAACCGATGTCAGGCTGGCAAAGGATTTTATTGAAGATGTTGTTTCATTACTCAGAGCAGGTCATTGAACCTTTTCAATGGATTGAAGTGCCTGTTGAATGTTCTATGTATTCTTTAATTAATTAAAAACTACTGCATTTGATTACAATGCTTTAAATGCAAACTTCGCTACATACAAATTAAGTCTGAGTCTCTTCCACTGTATAGTCACACCGTTTGAAATAAAAAAATATTAAATAATGGAATTATAGAAAAATCTTTCTCACTACTTTCATTTATAGTAAATTCACGTGTGGTGAATTCTACAGAACAGAAATTCTGTAGCAAAATGGCATAACTACAGCTTGCTATTTGTTGCTTGTTGATAAAGTATGGACAGGAATTTTTATACAGATGAATAAAGTTATATTCCCCGATTTTTGTGAGTGCAAGCTTAATAATTCATTGTGATACTTGTACTAGTGAATATGAGCAATGTAAACCTGCAGCTGATTTCAAACTTCATTTTGGATCAATTAGTCTTCAAAAATCTGAAGTATATGGCAAATCTTTACATACGTTTTATGTGGTTATATTTCATGTTCATAACAGATGCTGGGCTTCATAAGCAGTTAAGCAGCAGCCTGTTCTAATATATATTGCCAAACCATCAAAACCTTCTTTCAAAATCCAGTCAAGGTTGCTAAGTGGCCACAGTGCACTTACATATTATATTACTGACAATATCCAAGCCGTTAAAAGCAATGAAATGAATTGTTCAGGAATAAATTTTACACTTCCTATTTAATAAATATAAACACATTATTCTTTAGTACAAAGAAATTAAAATTTAATCATAACATGAAAACCTTTACTCTGAACTGTGGGTGCTTTATGGGTCTTTTTTTTTTAACCTTTTAATTCCAGTAATTAAGACCCTATTTTTAGAGATTGTCATTATCCAGGCATATGCTACAACACCCATTGATAATGGGACCCCAGCTATTCCTTTAGTACTGCATGGACCGACGTGATATAGAGCATGTATTTTTTTACTTGCCTTGTGCCTTAGGTCCCTAGAAGTTAGGACCTAAATTTGCTTCAGATCGAGATCTTAAATTTAAATACACTAAACTTCCAGTTCTACACTCTGAAATCTCACACAGTTTTGTGTCATGTTGGAGAGACTTAGGTAACTGGAAATAAAGACAAAATAAATAAATTAAATAAAAAAATCAAAATAAATTAAAAAAATAGCCGATACCTCTAGCCCTAAACGAAATCTTAGTACTAATTTTCAAAATTAATTTTTGAATAGATTACCTGACCTGAAAAGTAATCCTTTCAACCAATGTGTCCGTCCCTGATTAAATATCCTATAGTTCTTATCTTTGCTAATTATATAACTGAAGTGATTTTAAGTACTTAATGTATCTAATAAAGAGCCTGTGCCACCATCTCCATCACTTCAGATAACATTTTCCATTTCCCTCTTTATTCTATTTGAATGCATTTTGCCTGGCTCATGTCTACGTATCATTTTCATGCAAATAATCAGACTTCTTTCTGATTTGATTTGAAGTCTCTTACTTCATTGCAATAGGTTACATAGTCCTTTATAAGAAATGTGCAAAGCAAAAAATATTCTTTCCAAATTTGCTATCATGAGCTATGATTCGTATATATTACAAAATAAGATAAATTCTGTGGATGCACTTCAGGTAGAGTTTGCATTGCCTTTTGTTCTATATTGTAGATTCATTAACATAAGATATATTGTTCCAAAGAAAATATTTTGAATATATTGGGTTTTTTTTGTATAATGTAGAACAGTGTCATGTAATATGTGCACGATAGTTTAAGAGAATTTTTGTAATTACATGAAAATTAAGTTTTATCATAGTAGTTATTGTTATAACCACATTGTTACAAATTTGGTCTTCAAAATAGTCTACTACTGTTTTGTTACATCTGATAAGAACATAATTATATAAAATGAGAAGTATTTATTTTAAAATTAGTTCTCATTAGAATCACTGCACCCAAATTGTATTTTAACTTACATTTAAAAATATTTTCTCCTATTTTTTCCATTTTATTTTTATCCTTTGTGTTATACTCTTATATCCCAATTATATAAATTTCAATATCTGTGTATGTTGGTGTTTCTTAAAATGTACAAGCGAAATAAAATCACCAGAGAAATATATTGGCTGACTTGGTGATGTAAAGGAAGTGACCATTGCTTATTCTGGTAAGTGATACCACTAGTACTGAATCCAAATTTAGCTAAAAGTAAAAGGTAGTTTAAAGTCATATTGCCTACCTTTCTCTCATCACATTTTATTAGGATATTTCTGTGCACTAGCATGGGACTGAAAGGATACCTCTCTGCCTCTCTTGTAATTGTATCGCTGAATGAATGGGAACTATTGATCTACATCCACTTTTGAAATGGGTAATTAATGCATGTTCATTTACTGTCTTACCAGTGGTGAGGACACTGGTATCCTTTTCTCAGTTTTTTTTCCATCTCCCTTGAGATACAAGCAGCATGAAGCATTTAGGGACATATTTAGTGGGTATGGTGGGGATGGTTTGATGGTTGCACTTATCTTAGAGATCTTTTCCAACCTTAATGACTGTGATTCCATGTGTGCTGTCTCTATCGAGTGCTCTGTAATATTCTGTTTTGATTAAAATGGGCTTGGATCAATATGAGGCCTGTAAGGTATGTGGCAGATTGTGGTTTTTGGTTCAAAATGCCCTCTCTTCCAGCACAGAAGGCCCTGGAAATCAATCTGGGGAAACTGCAAGATGGGAGACAAGACAGCTGAAGAAACGTGGAGAACGATGTAGTTTTAACATTGTTTCTCCTAATCTAAACAAACAATAATTACAGAATTCAGAATCCATTTATTGATCAGTGATTGTGAGTATGAGCTGTGTGCCTGTGGGATGTCATTACATAGAAAATGACAATAGGAAAAGCAGAAAGGCATTAGACAAAAAAAAACCCTATTACTTAGTTATTAACTAGAACTTATTAATCTTGGCAAGTTTTCAAATTATAAACAGTTTGAGTCCTGAAAGCATGATTAGATATACTAGCAGCTAATATTGTTCTTTAGGTGAAGGAAGTAATACCGTATTTTAAGATCATATTGGGTTTACATTAAATTGTTTTCCTGATGTGCCTAAAATGCAGACATAAGGGTATCATTGGAATCCATGTGCCATAGGTAGATGTGTGAAAAACTGCTTCAGATTTTGATTTAGTATTCAGAGGAAGAGGCTGTCTGTTAGAGTTGCCTTTTTTTTTTTTTTTTTTTTTGGGTCAAATTGGACTTGGGGAACAGCTGCAAGTCATATGGTTTCCTGGTTCTTGAGAACTTTCGGTTATGCTTTTTTTAAAATAAAGATTTGTCCATATGAGGAACAGCAAGGTCTGTTAACCTTTCTTGCAGCATGCTATTTCTGAGCCAATTATGAAGATGTCTAAAGGCATCAAATGCTCTTTGTAACAGTAACTTGTGATTTGGGATTATAATGGCCAACTGAAGAACTTTCTCTGTGGTTAGAATATTTGTGCTCACAATATATATATTAAAAACAAGGACAACATTGATTTTTTTATGAGCTAAAATACTTGGATTTTTTCTTTTAGTTATTATGTTATATTAATAGCTATAGCAGCAGCAGAAGCAGCAGAATATTCTTAAGTGACTTGGATTTTGATAATAAAGCCTTGAAAGCTGTGCTAAGCTGTCAATCTAGTTCTTTATTGAGATTTTGTTGATGTTCAAAGAAGAAAGGATGTGTCTTAATCAAAGAAATATGTTCCTACTGGTATGAGACAGCTGACAGCTCGTTCTGAATGAAATCTTCAGTATGTTTAGCTGCTTTGACTTTGTAGAGAATTGCAGCATAAATGTTCTGTGAAAGTGATTTCGGAACATAAATTTAATTGTCAAATTATTGTTCTTATAAAAATTAAATATGAGTAGATTGACCTGACTAGTGCTTCTGCTTCAAAAAATTCTTGCAGAGCAAGCTGTGCCATTGCAGCCATAGGACTGTTCTTATACTGGCTTTGTAGTATGAAGCAGTCATCCAGAAAGAAGGGGATCGGGGGGACAGTTCCCCTTTCCGATAGGGAGAATTCAGGTACACTGTGTTCACAACTATGGCAGAAACACAGAAAACTAGGTTGCCAGAGCACTAACAATATGAAGAGACACTTTTGTATTGTTTGAAGTCTGGTAATAGTCTGAGTTTTTAATTATGTTGCTTAAATTATTAACAGTAGTTATCCACTGCTTTGTTCTCATGAGCAAAAAGAGTACCATGGAACTTGCATCCTTTGGCTACAAAGGTGGTGGTTTATGTGTAGCATCCTAGTAACTTCATACCAGAACGAGATATTCTCAAATCCTTTTGTTACATATAGAATAAGAAAACATGGATACTAATCTAGATTATTTACCATCTGGTTTATTTGTCTGCCAAAGCTGCTTTGATGTCACCGACTGTGCCCAAAGACACTAAAATTGTAGGATAAGGACATGATGCAAAACAGTCTCTGTTGGAGGGACATGTTAGATAGACACTGCCAGGAAGAAACTAGCTAGTGGCCAGTAGCCTTCCACTGTATACCAGCTTCTTGGTCCTTGCAAAAAGCTAGTTGGTTTTGGGGTTTTTCTTAGCTATCTCAAATAAAAAAAAGTCCTTGAGATGAAATCTTAACTGATAAGGCTGCTCTTGCTAAAGGCAAATTCAACTTTTTTTCTAACTCTGACATCTTATGCCATCTCTTGTTCCTCTTTCTGCTTTTGACTCCTTTTTTCTTTGTCTTTCTTGACTTTACTTTATTCATTCACCTTATAAAATAATCAAGGATACAGAATTCAACAAAACTACACTCTTGGTTAAGAAGGATTTCAATTTTTATTATAAAGCTAAATTAAGAGCTGCTTAATGCTCATGGTTTAGTGTTTTAATAAAAGAGGAAACGAAAAAGTTGACAGAGCAGGGGAGAAATACATTTCAGCTATGTCTCTTACTTGAAGTCTTAAGTGTTGCTTAGTTTGGACTATTTATTCTTTTTTTTTTTTTTCTGAAGTCTTTATTATATAACAGGTATCTTTTTCATAACTTTTTTCTTTTCTCTGAAATTACTGAATGGTGTACAGCAACATGTTGTGTACTCTTCTACCAGAATACTCTGACAATGTAATGACTACGAGCGTGCCATTTTTAGTGCCCCAAGCTGGCAGTACTCTGTAGCCTGGAAGAGGGCATATTCAGATTCTGTGTCATGATTGGTAGACAGTGTGAAGGCTGAGAAAGCCCAGTGTACTCCTTAAAGGGGAGGGGAGGGGAGGGGGAAAGAAAAAAAAAAAAGGAGAAAATAAGGAAAAAGAAAAAGAACATGGATGTGTGGATGTGCTCGCTGGCAAGAATTAATCAATTCTGTGCTTCTTTGAGAGCACTTTGAAATATCTCCCTGTAAATATTATCTTGTTTTATTCTCTAAGAATTTGGATTTAGGAATAAGCTAAACCAGCTGGAACAAATTAGTTCTAATAGTTCAGGCAATGTTTCCATTAAAATCCTGATCTTTCTGAACTTTTATATTTTACATCTTTTTTTACAAGGCATGATACTGTTCTTCCCAATCATAAGTAAAAAATAATCCAGAGAGGTAAAGTTTATTTTAAAAACATTGACTTTATTATTTGTTTCATTAACTCAAGCTCTGTCCTTTACATTAAAATTAAGTAACCCTACAATATTTTATACAGATTGTCTTATTTTGCAGAGTTCTGTTAATCTTCCATGTATAGTATCAGAATATTGGACATTTTTTTGATGGCTGGATACAACTTACCCTCAAGCTACAGAGTTCAACATTTAACTGTATCAAATAATATTTAAGGAAAATCAGAGTCTTTATAGCTGAGGCTTTTCCTCACAAAGAATATAAATGTTACTGATAGCCAGAATGACAGCTTTATGAATGAAGTAATTATTGACTTTCATGATCAGTTTGATCCATCTTTCTGATGACATGACACATAGGATTTTTGAAATTCTTTGTGTGGATAGAATATCCAAATTTTTATATCAACTCAAGGCTTTATATTTTTAAGGCTTTTATCCACCTCTGTGCAGTAGAAGAAAATAATTGTGTAGCACATGTAAAGAAACCTAAGTTCTTTACCTTATGAAATTCTGAGTTGCTTGTGAGGGCAAAATATTCTATTCTTTGAAAGGAGACGGTTGCTGGTAATAGTCCCTCAGATTATTGTGCTGGGCAGGAAATACTTCCCCTGATTTTAGGGACCTTTTTTTTTTTTGTTAAAAAAACACTAATTTGGGATTTTAAAAAGCCAGAACCTGCTGAAGCTGCAAAGCTCGGTGAGAAAAAGGGGCCTTTGCTTCTCCCACAGCTGCTGTTATCCTAAAAGCTGTAGAGCTTGCTTGAAATGGGAGACTCCCAGTCTCAGCACCTTGATGCAGAGCCAACTTCTCCCTCTGTGCCTCCTTTCCTTAAGTAAAGAATAATATGTCTTAATATTAATTTAGTACTTTAGCAAAGTGGTAGGAGATTTTTGGTTGTGGGTTTGGTTTGGGTTTTTGGGTTTTTTTTGGTTGGTTGTTGTGTTTGTTTTTTTTAAAATCTGCAGAAGTGAATGTTTGCTTATATAAGATAGAGAACCTGGACAGCTTGAAACTGTTACAGTATAGGTCCACCTGAGAGACTTCTTCATTCTTTTCCTGCTGCCAAGGTGAAAACTCCAGCAAGTAACATTGAAAATCATGGCTAGAAATGCAAAGGTAAGAGCACTTGTCTGAGATACTGGAGATACAGAGCAAACCTTTAGGACGCATAAACTGTGTCTCCCAAATCCCATGTGATGTACATTGACTCATCATACATAGTTTATTAGAGGTAGCTATATGCATTTTTATATGTAGTTATAGGCTGAAATTTTGTCTGTTAGCCAACAACTCTTTTTAGATTAAAAAAAAAAAAAAACATTAAAATTTGCTTTATGTTGTTTTTTTTTGTGTTTTTTTTTGTTTGTTTCAGTCAACAATATAAGTTAATCAAAGATAGCTAAAAATAACCCAGGTTAGCTTACAGAGTAGATTCCTGTATGTACTCACTAACTAACATTCTGCAATTACTGTGCAGAAGGGCTCTAAAGATTTGGAGGTGAACTTTTTTGGTTTTCTGTGGATGTAGGGTTTTTTTTTTTTTTTCCTTTAGATTGAAATATAGATTGTGAATTGTCTTACAGAAAAAGTGGATAGAGAGATGTCAGCTTACAATTTTGATTAAAAACAAGCAAAATAATGCATTATCTAGTTTGTATGTGTTTAGTATAGACTTTCTACATTGGAAACTAGTGAAAACAGTTTAAATGTTTGCTAAATTATTACCCACAATAACAAAAAATGTACAGAGGACATATTTGTTTCTTACAGTTTTAGAAACAGTTGATATACTCATTTGTACTTCATAATCCACCACAGTGAAGGCTTAATAGACCATTAAAGAAGCGGTGGGAAGTTAATTTTAATATGTAATGGTGTGAGGGGTTTTATTTTTTCCTTAATACAATGAAGCTTCTAACAATTTTATTTGCAAAGAAGATGATTATTTAATAAAGTGACAAACTGTCCCACTGATAGGATACATTAATTTTCTTCTAAAGCTGTTCCTTGTACTCCATAAGAAGGTGATAATTAGGTTTGCAGATTAGAATAACATAATCAGACCACTTGTGTGGATGCTTGTTAAAATATATTTTCCTCTTCATATAAGCCTCATAATAATTAAAAACTGTTTAAAAAGAAAACCATTCTTTTTTCGGCATGGACTTTTTAAATGAATCTTAATAATATATCAAGTTATTCTTAAGCTAATTCAACTTTTAAAAAGGTTAATATTTGAAAAAGAATATGGGAAGTGATTAACTGATGAGTTTAAGTATTAGCATTAGGGTTTGCTGGAACACCTACAGTATAAAACAGCACTCATTCATATCCTGATTTAATTTCTTCCACTGACACTCCTGATTGTTCCATTTAATCTTTCTTGAGATACATAAAATTATCTTGTATGTGTAAATTAACAATCATTTTCTAATTCCACTGCAAACTTGGAGCACTGTCAGGAGGAAAAAAAAAAAGATATCGACAGTGATTAATTCTCTCTTTTAAACAAAACTAAATGCAGTTACTGTTGAGATGGAGCACACAGTGACTGGGATTTTGAGTGATTCTAGGCTTAAATAAAGGCAATAGAAAAATAACAATGAATGTGCAATGAGTGGTTTACATCTAAACAATCAGATCTTGTGTCTATCACATTGGATCAGTGCAATATCCACTGACCTTAAGTTTTGAAGCTCTGAAGCTAATTTCCTTTGCTTGGGATTTGTGCACTATTAAATACTTCTTGAAACTAACTTCCTGGACTCCTCCAAGGTGAGGATTGTGTGGCTAAGATAATTTAAAGTGCCTTTAACTGTTTCAATTCCATCACTTTTTATAAGATTGATAATTATTTTTTGAATAGTTGAAGCACCCAGAAAGAAGTCGTATTCTAGAAAGGAGGGGGAAGGGGATTGTTTGTCATCTTGTTTTTGTTTACAACAGACCTGAAATTAGTCTTATAATAAGGAAGAAAACTAATTTTATAAATCTATATATTTTTAATATCCTATCACTGTGTTGTAAATTTTCAAGGTCTGAGAAGTCATGAGAATGGTTACAATCAGTGTGATGATACAAAAGGCCTGATTTAAACACTAAAAGAATGGCATGCTCTGTCTAGAAATGATTTCAATTTCAAATAACTAATTGAAAAAGAAAGTGTAACATTAGCAAAGGTGCACTGAATTATTAAGCATTGCAATCATCTAATTTGTGCATATGTTCCTAGAAGCTTGACTCTGTGTGCAAAGTTCCGTACATATATTTGATATACCAGCTTAATCAAATTCAGATTGCTGTGAGGACATTTTTTATGGACAAGTAAAAAATAATCAATTTCTTTTTATTGCCATTATGGAAGAAGTGGAGGAATATTTTTTCTATTGTGCTAAATATAAATACTGTGAAAAGAACAAATGTCCAATCATTTACAGAGGGATTGCAATACTGATTTAACAGCACTACATTAATATTATATACTCATTCATGAAAGGATTTATAAAATATATTTTTAATATCATTAAGTTTTTTTAATCATCCTTGGTTATCAACTAAATTTTCTTATTATTTAAAGTAAATCATATGACAAAGTTTATCCTGTGCTCTTGCCCAGAAAATGATCGATGATGGCTCTATGAGCCTATAGTTGTACAATTAAAAAAAAAAAAAAAAAAAAGACAGCTTTTCTAAACAGACCTTTCACAGCAATCATCATGGTAAATAGCTACTTTGAATGACATTTTTGTGTAACATTTAGGTCTAGATATTTTTGCTTGGACAAAGAGTGTTAATAAGGCATCAAAAACTGGCATTTAAAAAAAAAAATCTCAGAACTACATAATTGCTCAAGGTAGCAGTCATTAGCTTAAAGTCCTCCTTTGTTCATGTCCAGGCAAAAAGTAACATAGATGATGTGTTCAAGGGACAGGTATACATACAGACTTGGTCTCCAGATTCCAAAGGTTGATGGTCTTATAATTTTTGACTGTTGTAAGTCAAACAGCTAAAGGACAAGGAGTATCCTGTGAAATGCTTTAATGGATTTTGAGCATGATCCTCTTGCAAAATACCATAATTGAAACTTTATTGCGGGAGCGTGATGGTGTCTCATGAACATATCTTGCAGGCTGCAAGCATTTTGCCATAGCCTTAGTGTTCCTCAGACTAAGAGAACCTCTGCGTCCAAGTGAAGAAACCCTATCTCAACTCTGCATAGCATTGCCTGTACTGGCCTTCTCTGTGTTTGAAATACTGCATTTAATTGCAGTTAGATGGTTTATAGAGACCCAGATTCAATTCCAAAGCATGTCTGAGCAGTAGGAAATTGAGAAAATGGATACTGATCCATGGTGTCTTGCTCCATCTCTAATTTTAATGTTACCTTTAGAGCCCAGGATTTGTCTTTCAAATTATAATTTGTGCTTAAACACCCTAGAAAGTATTGAAAAGACTAAGGAAGATAATTTGAATTTCAATTGAATTTGAGTTGTTTGCTCTATGTATGACAGCTACTCCAAAAGTAATGCCTCCTGTTTTGTTAAGTTGAACCACAATGTCAGAGGCAGATGTTAGTGGTATGGGAGTGGAGGTTGTACCTTCTTGCCAATATTCCTATACATTTTGTTGCCATGTGACAGATGACAGCAGAGGTGCAGTCTGACAGAACGGTATCTGACATGGAAGTGCGTACGAAGCAAAGGGGTGGAACTGAATTCCTCCATGCAGAAAAAAATTGCACCCGTTGATATTCATCAACGCTTGCTGAGCGTTCATGGAGACCAAACAGTGGCTGTGAGCACAGTGAGGACGTAGGTGATACGTTTCAGCAGTGGTGACGGAGACAGTGTCACCTCCACTGGTGCAGATTTTTACAAGGGCCACATGCAGGCTCTTGTTCAGCTCTGCAAAAATGTACAGTTAGTGGTGGTGCTTATGTTGAAAAATAGTTTTTTGTAGCTGAGAATTTGCTCTATCTAATAGTGTTATTGTGCTCTGCATATCTGTTGTAGTTTCCAAGGAAATAAATAGGTGACAATACTTTTGGAGGGACCTACGTATATTAATAATTTCTCTTTTACATCACTTGAATATACAAGATATAAATGCTATCCTGAGTCTTCATGCTGCCATGAAGAACAAAAAGAATATGTCTTCCTAAATTTTAAAATATTAAATATTAGCAAAATTATTGTGGAACTTTAAATGTTAAGATACAGATATGTCATAGAGTATAGTAAGAGAGTTTTTCAGGTCACCATGTCGTCTTCTTATTACTCAGATTTAAAGTATTCAAGTGTTAACCTTTAGAAAAGGGGAAGAAAAAAAAAGCCAGATGATTAGGAGATACTTAATTATCTGTTTCTTTAAGAAAGATACAGTCAGGTCCAACCTCATTCAGCTGCCAACACTTGCACAAAGCTGCCAGAGCAAGCTTCTCTGAATACCCAATTGCATTGTCCTAATTTGAGATAAAATAATGCATCTAACTTTACTGTTATCTATAATTGATAGGCACTTAAGAGCGTAATTCATTGAAATCTCACCTTTGGCCCAACCTCTGCCACTCCAGGAAGCAAAATTCAACGCGCTTTTCTTTCTAGCTTTATCCAAATCATTGTGCAAGCCTTATAGGGGGTTCAAGCAGTAAATTTTACACAATAAACATATAGAAGCCTAGAATGAAGTAGAGTCTTTTAATAACAGAGCCTGCATTTGTTTGTTTTCTCTTTCCTTCTTTCAAGATATATAAATTGGAAGGAAAAAAATAACACCGCTGTTTGGTCCCCTGCTAAGATTAAGCTTTTCTTCGAATGTCATCCATTTTCTAGAACTGTAAAAAATTGAAGAGCTTTGCTCTTTTGACCTGCTAATACATCTCAGTCACAGTTCACTGAGAAACTGTGACAACACACATACTGATAACAAGGCAGATTGCTACATTCCCTTTTTTTTTTTAATCTTGGATATATCAGCATTACTGTGACACCATCTTAATGGATTTGAAATAATGCTGATAATTTATATGAGATTCTTTTCTTTGCTTAATTAAACTAGTTACCTATGAATATATCCAAAGGGAATTTTTTATGTTGTTAGGGATCTTTCTATGTTGCTAATCTGAAGTTTTCATTCTGATTTTGTAAATACAGATTATTTAGTCTTTGTCATATTGGATGATTGCATACAGTACTGTTTCTAGATTAAGTTATCTAGCTCTTGTTTGTAGAGGTAAAAAAGTGCAGTGGGAGACTAGCATGACTACCTGTTCCTTTACCTGTTCCCTCTGCCTCAGTTTTGCAGAGCTGACAGCTCTTTAAGCAGCCTAAGTGCCTTAGTTCTCTTGCACAGAGGCATAGCTATAAGCAAGGCACAATAAGAAATTGTAGGCATTACATGGTATTTGCTCTTTTAGTAGTTGTGTAGAGGAACAAGCTTGTGGATAATGGCAGCAGTGACTAAACAAAAGCCTTAAAGTTTTTGAGGTTCTAAATCCACTTGAATTTAACTGTTCATTCTATTTTATACTAACATAGTTAAAGTATTATAATCTAGTGTATAACTTAACTGATTAAAAATTAGTTTACCTTGATGTAGTTTGTCCTAATAGAAAAAAAAGAAGAAAATTTCCATTGACTCAAAAGAAACCTTTAAGTACTGACTGAATTATGAAAAACAAAACAAAAAACAAACAAAAAACCTCTTAGAATGGCCTGTCAGTATCTAAAGGGGAACTACAGGAAAGAAAGAGACAGACTCTTTAGCAGGTTCTGTTGTGATAGAACACGGGGAAAAGGTTTCAAGCTTAATGAGGGTAGATTTTGGTTGGATATAAGGAAAAGGTTTTTTACAGTGAGGGTGATGAGCCCCTGGAAAAGTTGCCCAGGGATGTGGTTGATGCCTTGTCCCTGGAAACTTTCAAGGTGAGGCTAGATGAGGCACTGGGCAACCTGATCTAGCTGTGGATATCCCTGTTCATTGCAGGGTGGTTGGACTAGATGACCTTTAAAGGTCCCTTCCAAATCTAGGGATTCTATGGTTCTATAATAAAGTGAATTCTTGGCCATCAGTTTAAGTATGATGTTTAAAAAATGACCTGTTAGTAAAATCAAGGAAACAGCTGTGCAATATATTGTTAAATTTTCTGCTGAACAGCCACAGCACGATCAACTGTTTACTAGAATGTTCGATTTGTTTCTGCCTCTGGACAGGTGGAATGGGTTCTATCTGCACCATATCCAGTAGGTTTGGGTCATTTCTTTTTGGTCTGGCTCACTAAAAATCTATTTTATCTTCCATTTATCTCACATTTTTATTGTACAAGAATTGGAAGATTTGAAGATAATTATTTCATCTCTGTGTGTGAATTTTTGATTCAGCAGGAATAACCCTGATAAAATGCTCGGTTTTGCAAAGATGCCCTTTGAAGACGCAAATTAACACAATTAACTTAGTTGAAAACATATTTTGGAGGTATGCAATCAAAATAATAAACTAGTTAAATAAAGCTTGCATGTGCAATCATGTTTGGTAAATAAAAAATATTTTCAAATGAGAAACTTGATAGGATTTGCTTAGTGCATGCAGGTTTTAAATCAGATCATGCAGTTTCAGTTTTATGCCAGTGTAAAGAGAGGTTCTTCTTTCCTCTGTGTAACAAAACATGAAATAAAGAGCAACAATTCCAGATATGGCTCAGGCAAGATGTCTGAAGAAGAAAAAGATGTCCAGGTTTTCCTCTTCACCCACACTCCACAAAATATTTATTTAGGAATACAGAACAGCAAGATAGAGCAGGGATTAAGTCAGCACTCAGCAAACAGCAGATGCACAGGCTCAGCTTAGTTCTTCACAATCTCTGGTCTGAGATGCAGAGCAAATAATGCTTCTTAGAGATGGAGAAAGAACATAATTATTGTGATTAACCCCACAGCAGTTCATCTTCACGTGAAGCTAAAGCAGGCAGAGTCTCCACAGCAGCTCCTAGACAGCCAGAAAGAGAAACATTCCTTCAGATTCACACACTGTACAGTAGTGATTCCATGACTCTTTGTTTTCTATATGGACACCAGTCTGTGACTTTAGGCCTTCTGGGGAGTCATAAAGCCATTTGGAAGTGTAACGAATAAACAGTGTTTGTCATGAATTTCCCAGCAAATATTTTAAGATGAACCACAAAAGCTATTTGAATATAGTGAGTTGTAGGATCTGCACTGAAAGATATTGTCTTTTTTAAATTTAATTTTTAAGTATGGTGCTTTCTTACTTGATTTTTTCAAAAGATGTTCTTATTGCTCATCTCATTCTGTTTAAACAGAATACAGTTTTGATGTTATACACAGATCTTAAATGTGTGTTGCCCTGCTTCCCTAATAACCTTATTAGCAGAGTTTATTACTGGTTTGGCTACAGAAAGCTAATTCCTAATAAACGTAGAATATGATTCCTAATGAAGCTGCTGAAGCTGCAGTGTGAGTTCTGAAATTAGAAGTGAGGGAGAGAGAGCTGATCATATTGAGTGAGAAAGAATGTGCCTCTTGTAATATCTGATAGAGAATGTGAGCTGACTAGATTATAGGATAACAAAAACTTTCCTCTTGTTTTTATGGAAACTGTGTCTGAGTGAGAAATGTGGGATTTTGAGTCTCTCTAAGCTATGCTGATTAGGGAACCTGCTTTGTTTGATTATCTCTGATGTATACATTCTCATCAAGAGATTTACTGTTGATAGAGGAGTCAAATCTATTGGTTTTCAATTTATTTTTATTATAGTAAAAGAAAAGAAAAGAAAATACATTTTTAATAAAATGGGTAGAGAGTAACCTAAGGGAGTAGTTCATTTAGAATTGGCAATCCATTTCCAAATAAGGTGGAAGATAGAGATCAGGAGCTATTAAACATTACAGTCTACTTGCAACTTCTAGTACAGAAAGTGTCAGAACTACTGATGGTTGGGAACTAGTTGCAAAAATCTAGAAGTGAAGCATTACACTGTGTTTTTTTTTTCTTGTTTATGAAGATAGGAACTGAAGAAAACCTCTGGGACATCAGCTTCAATCCATTTCTGTCACAGATGACAGTGCAAGAAAATTAGTTAGAACTGTTCACAGCTCATAACATCCACAGTAATGTTAGATACTTCTCTGCGTGTTGTGAGACATTTAAGACAAATAAGGAGAGAACGAAAGTCATATTTTGCAAAAGAAAGAATACAGATGTGATCACAGGTACTGGCAGGCCTACATCCCAGCTATGTGAGGATTTTTTTATTTTTTTTATTTTTTGGTCAAAAGAATGAGGCAGAAAAAAGCACTGCCAGGTAAAGCTAGAAAGCAGACCCCAGTCTGCGCTGCGATGACAGCCGTAAGACCCCAGTAGTCCTCTGTCCTGGGGTAAAAATTCCCCTGATTAGCAGTTGATTTAAGTATTGATTATGTGAACAGGAATGCTGCTACATGTAATTCAGTGGCATCTATAGTGCTGGTAAATATCTAACCTAAGTCTTTTATTTATCTGTGGCCAATCTATAGGAATCAGGGAAAGACAGGAACAGCTCACCATCTGAGAATGGTTACATATATTCTGTACCAAAAAGGAAAAATATTATTCAAAGAAAACCTGGCCATTTGTAAGAAACATACCCATACATATATCACATTTTCAAAAATAATTTTTGAATTTTAAAATTGGCCAAATTGAAGTCCCAGCTATCTTGGTACTTTGATCTAATGTCAAAGTTTCATTATTAAGGTATGAGGAGGTGGAGTTTGCGTGAATAAATGAAATTAAAAGAAAAATTGTATTGAAGAATTTTACTTTATGAAATGTTCATAATACACTCAAAACTGAAGGCAAAGGCCAACCTTTCTCCACAAAAGACGAGATAGATAACTTGCTTATTTAATGCTATTAAATAAAACCATTGCAGAATTCTATTTCATTTTATCATTTCTTAAAATATTTTGTCAGCTTCAGACTTCCAGAACCCGAACTAGCCTACTGCTAGCTCGAGTGTACTATTTTCTGAATTCGTAGAAATCAGATCTAACAGGCACTGCCATCTATTTGATGACATATTACGAACTTCACTAAAACAGATGGCTTTTCACATGTGATCACATGATCATAAACTCAGCTGACAGTTATTATCAGCTCTTATTCATGCTCTTTGAATATCCAGATAGCCTTTCCAATCCTCTGGTGCTTCTTACAGCACCTGTCTACCTATGTGAAACACATTTACAGTTGAAAAAATAAGTGCTCTTATTTTGGCCCATCTTTTGGCCTCTATTTGAATGAATCTACACTTAGGCATAGGTTATTAAATTCCAGATTTACCTTAGTGTGATATATAGAGCTCTAATTATATGTTTGTCTTAGTGAACTGAAAGGTTATTATTTAAAAAAATATTACATTATAAAAAATCTTTTCCTTCAAGACATCATAATGTTGATATGTGTTTCTGACACTTCCCCTGCTGCAGCCTATCAGCTTTATTGATCTTGATGGAGTCATGCTCACTTACAGCAAGTGAAGATTTTATTTTCCAATAATAACATTGCAACTATTTTGTCCATCATATGGAACATTTATCAAGTTAACTTTTCTTTTTCCAGCATAGCAAAAATAAATGCTTTTATCGTCCACTGAGATTTATCAGGCACAGCCTTTGCAAACAGGAAAATGTCAGGATGCTGAAAAATATAACATTTGTAAATAATACATCTGAAGTGCATTTCTAGTGACTCCTTCATTCCTTAGGCAGACTGCGTATTTGTTTTTAGTATTCAATTTCTGAAAAGTAAGTTAGAGCTTCATTTTATTAGTGATTGAATATCCATAGATGAGGAAAATACTAACAAATGTGCAGCCAAACTATTGAAGAATAATTTCCTACAGATGTATATCCTGTGACCCTTAGTGTCCTTGCTGTTATGATCCCAGTTTCACATATGGACTGGTTCCACATGCTGATCTGTGCTGTGTGTTTCTGATTATCCAATCAGTATTTGCTGATTTCTGGGCTTTGTTACAACTGGAAAAAATGCCAGACACTTTCTTTAAGCTGCAATTATCTTGTTTGTGTATAGACTAGTGTCAATGAAAGAAGTAGTTAATTCTTTCATCGACTATTTGGTGTTTTGTAATTTTGACTCTTCTTCATTCTCCCCAGTCCCAGATATAAATCATTTGCAGCCTTGTACAGTCAGATTCAGATAAATTTGGAATTTGATTGATCCACAGTATTGCATCCAATTTAGACATATTGTATGTGGTAAAACTGTAAGGCCTTAGAGTAATTGACTCTTGAACATAATGGGTTATAATGCTGTCATTAAAGGGCTGATTGGTTGTTCTATGCTATTGCAAAGAAATCCCATGGAAAAGAACGTCTGGAAAGTGCAGATGTTCATCTATCACAACTGGGGGTAGATTTGTTTCTTTTGATGTGCAATTGCAACTGATAATTGTATAGAAAAAAAAATGAGGATGTTAATATTTTGGATCTCTTTCTCTTAACATGCACACGACTGGTTTATCCTAATGCTGTGTTGTCTCTGATTCCTTACACTATCCCTCCCACTAAGCTACCTTTCCCACACAGAAGTGACCATTTTCAATGTCATATTTGTACAGTCCGTACTATCCCTAATGCCACCCACCAAAGTTCTGTTGCCTCTCACTTTTTCCCTCTGTCCAGCCCAGGCCTCATCCTACTTCTCATGTTCCTTCCAGAAGACTGACACTTAAACCTACCTTAGGATTGAGAGGTTACAGTACAGGTTATTTCCCAAGTCCCTACAGAACACCCTACTGGTGTTATCCTACTGAAGTCTATTTGAAGAATCGGAATAAATCTCCTAGTTATTTAATGAATCATATGAAGGAATAAACTTAATTAATCATTCACTTCAAGTGGGTCATAGTTAATAAATGATAAAACGAACATGCAGCACCTCCTACATCTTAAAATTTTGTTGCTGGTCTATTTAAGCCCATGTTTATAACTATAGACCTACATGTCTATATACCATGTACATCCATGTACATCTGTTTGTGGTCTCTGTATTCCTTATAAAGCTTCCTTACATCAAAAATACTTATTGAACCTCTCATGCATTACCTAGCACGTTAGAACATCTCTATAGTGTGCATTTAAAGTATTTTCCTGAACATGAGGTCTCTTGTAATTGTTATAAATCTTTATCAGTAGATTCATGGGTACATTCAATAGGAAATAACATTGTCTGGAAGAGAAGGAAGAAATAATTTTAACATCCTATGATATAAAATAGAATTTCTGTCAATTTGATTGTTTTCAGTCCTAATTTCATTTATTAACCATTTTTTAATAAGACACTGTCTTACAACATGCTTCTTTTCCTCCTAAGTATATTTAATGTCCTAACTGAAAGATTTCAGTGATTACCTAAGTTATTTTTATTTCCTTTTACATCTGTCATCATAAATATTTTGAACCCTTTTGCCCTAAGATCAAAAGAGGATGCCCTAGATTTCAGCTGACCAAAGTAAGGTTAAAAAAAAAAAAAAAAAATAGCAGCCAAAGTAATTGCTAAGTTCTCATAATGCCACAATTGCAGCTCCTCTCTCTGTTACCAAGTGTACAAAAATATACTGTAGCAATTTTATTGTTTCTGATATTATCATTTATCTTCTAGATCCATAATTTCTATTTTTTATGTTTTGTTGTTGTAATTGTTTTCATATCTCTATCTGCCATATCCATTTATTCATTTGTGATCTCCTCTCTTTCCATATCCATCTGCAGTCTTTCCTTTTTAGACAGCAGTAGTCTTTTTTCTTAGTGTAGAGTTTAGCCCAAAGATACATAATCTACAATGAGAAGTACTTGATAGTAAGGTCATAACCAGTATCACATGTGGCTGCATATTTCATATGACAAATGAGTGTTGCCATGTCTTCATTCTTCCATATTCTTTGGCCTTTGGGGTTTTTTTAATTCAAGAATTAAATATGATTCAGAAGTTTCACCTAATAAGTGAAATTTAATAAGCCCTGTTCTACTTGTTCAGAGTAGACAACTTATGTTAGTAAGATCCTGTAAAGAAACAGCAGTAGAATAAATATTCCAAAACAACAAGTGGTTGAGCATTAAAGTGATGTTCTTTGTCTTTTTGTACAGTATGATAGTGATAGGACAAGGGGGAATGGCTTTAAACTAAAAGAGTAGAGCTTCAGATTAGATATTAGGAGGAAGTTTTTTACTTAGAGAGTGTGAGGCCATGGAACATGTTCCCCAGAGTTGTGGATACCCCATCCCTGGAGGTGTGCAAGGTCAGGCTGGATGGGATCCTGGGCAGCCTGTTATAGAAGATGGCCAACCCTGCTCACCAGAGGTTGAAAACAGATGGCCTTTAGGGTACCTTCCAACCCAAGTTATTCTATGATTCTGTGATCATCTAGTTTGATAAAAACCTTACTGAATAAATTGTGTGGCTGGCTTATGTGTCTATCGATCTGTGTTATTTGTCTATACAAATATGCAGACATATGTATAAATTACTTACATATATTATATATGCGATTATGAATGCTTGCACATTTATGGTGTAATGAGAGAATTTAAAGCTATTTCATATTTTGAGTATTCAAATACTCATTGCACTCACGGAAGTTCTCCTGGCAATGATAACCACTATCAAAATGTTTTGTTTTAATAATACTTGTGGTGGGGGGGGTTGGGGATTCATGATCCTTCAGGTCTCTTCCAACACGGGCCATTCTGTGATTCTGTAATACTTCATGTAGTTTATTTTGTAATAGTTTGTTTTCTTTATTATAAGTACACTCTTCATTACATAATGTTTTATTTTAGAACATTTCACTAGCTGGGTGAAGATAGCATTTGTTTATCAGAATGAAAATTGTGCATAGTTTCTGCAGTATCCTCTGTTCTACTGTCTTCCTTCGACAGTGTATAATTTGAATCACCTTTATACTTTGCAAGATAGTAACACTAAGAGGGAGTAGATTCCATTCTGAAAAAGTTTATACAAAGGAACCCAAACTCTGAATAATGCTAATTTAACTAGAATAGATCACAGCAGATATGGAGGGATGTACAATAGTTAAACTATGATTATTTTCCATGTGGATTTTCATAATTGTGATTAGAACTAATCATTCTGTTTTGAGCAGCCATAATAAATTCAGATTTTTATTATGGAGCTATTTTATAGCAATTCCAAAAAAACTTATAGAAAAAGGCCTTTTCAAAATTGTTAAGAAGCTTTTGCATTTGTAGAGAATGAATTAGGCACATTTTCTTTGCTGTTGACAAAGTACATTCCTTTTAATCTACTCATTATAGGGAAAGTCAGCAAAAGCAGGGGAGGAAATATAGAGAGATTATAGGAAATGACTGTTTAAAATACATCTGCAAATGAGTAATGCTGGGCTTGTGTTGCAATACCCCCATCAGTTTTCCTAGAGTTGTATGCTACAGCTATGCTACACAGTATGTATGCATTTTTATGTCATTTTTTACAGTCTTAAAGGTGCTCCTCTATTACCAGACATCACAGCATCATACAATCAGAATTCAGGATATGTGATTTGATCTTCATAGGATAGCACTAATTTCATCAATTCACATATATTATTTAATTCATTATTGCTTGGAGCCCAAGTTCATTGTTTACTTTGAGGAAAGTGTGTCTTGGAAACTCCTAGAAATTCCAACAAATTAAGAATTTAGCTCAGAATTAACAATGTAAAGCATAGAAATAGTTGCCTAGTTTTTGATGGGTTATTTAGGAATGCTGAGTATGCTTTCCAGAGTAGGGTGATCTTCCAGTCTGTTTCTACAGGCACTAGCTTATTAAGTGAAATGGAAGAACAAGGTATTCCTAGTGATTATATTCTGAAATTGTCATTGAAAATGCTCTGACCTATTTTTAAGAAGTGACTTGTTCTGTTTCTTTCCAAAATAACAAATCAATTAGTACCAATTACAAATTATTTACCTCCAAAAACCCATTTAAAAATCAATTTTTTAAGCTTTAAGTCATTCATTCCTGCATTTTATTTAAGTAGACTCAAAATAGATACATATTTTTCATTATTAAGTTTTGTAAACAAATTCATCCCTAGCCCAACTTTTAATGGTAAATAGAAAATATTTTTAAGTGCTAAAAATAAGAATTTATTGATAAGGAAAAGATAGGCAATCATTCTCTGTGGTGTATCTGGACAAATAGTACTGTCGTAAGAGTAATAGATCTAGCAGAAGAAACTGTAGGAAACAGAATACAGAGTTCCAGGACAAGATGCCAAATGGCTGTAAAGACTGACTATTTTTAAATAAAAGCAGTGTTCACTCTGGAGTCCAAAGCACCCTCTTATAAAGCTAGAAATAAACATCTGTTAGTTTTTCCACTGTAAACCTTCATTTTTATGGGTTTATAATAGAGTCATAAAAAGTCATTCCTTTCTGAAACTTGACATCATAAAAGCCTAGGAAAGCCCTTTGGGTAAGTAATAAATGGATTAAAGGATGATGGAAAGGTATGCTTGCAGTACAAGCACACACAAAATTTCACGCCCTTGTCCATTTGACTTGTACCCTTTAATCATAGTTCAAAGCTAGGCAGAATTTCTGCTTTGAAAAATGTACTTATGGATGCAGGGGATACTTTTCCAATTCCATCCCAAAGTGAAGGTAGAAAACTCAAAAGGAGTGAACTTTTCTGAGGATTTGGATCCATCAGCAGGGTGCTGTTGAAGCTCATGAGACCTGTCCCAGAACTCCTATCAATTTTGCATTGTTCCAATGTATCTTCATAACTTTAATTTCACTTTCTTACTTCCTTCCTTGTTCTAGATCAGTAAAAACTGCAGTCAGGTGAATTTCATGAAAATGTAAAGCATTAGAATCTGCCTTACTAGTAAAATACAACCTGGAAGAAGTTAAAAAAGCAAAAACCCACATTCACAACATAAAAGCTTTTCTTCTAAGCCAAATTGGAAAATTTATGACAGTGCAATTTGCTACATACTAAATGACAGCATAAATAATGTTCCTTGGAATATCAATGGAAAAAATTACTTGTCCTTGTTTGTTTCTTTTAGTTTTGGATGCAAAAGAGGAAAAAAAAAAGTCACAATTTTGCAAGCATTTGTGAACTCTAAAGAAATCACTGGCTATTCCTACATTGACTGCCATTCTTGTGTAATGTCATGGTGTCATGGGTGTGATCTTGCAAAATCAGAGGAAAAGAGATGCAAAAGCACATCACCTGTGCTGCTTTTAACTCTTCAGACCTGTTTCTAGGAAGCAGCTGCCAATAACTTGATTAGTTTTAAGCATAAATATACAAGTTGTGACAAAAATCCTTGAGGCAATGTTCTGGAATCATTTTATAGCTTCAGTTATTAAACTGTTTAGGTCATGAATGGAGTCATATCACTTTTAGAATTAAATAATGACAAAGCTGAATTTGGAGCATCACTGTTGTGAACAAAACCTATGATATATACAAAAAGATGAAGATAGAACAGATTACCTGGCTTCTGCTTTGTAAGTGGTTAACGTGAGTACTATTAATCTCAAAGCTCAAGGCCTGGAAATGCACATATGGAGAAGGTGTGTGATTGTTATAAATTCAGCTTCATTGCTCGTCCCTCTTTGTTTCTGCTATGTCATTTCTCCTGATCCTCATTCACTATTTTTAAGCGTAAATTTTTAAACATTACTGGTCCAACTTTGTATACGTTTATTACTTTTTGTTTCTTAGTAAACTCCATTTATGTTGCTAATGATTCTTGACCATTTAAAGGACGTTATATGATCAAGGAGTATTAAAATCAGTTGCAGGAAATAACTAATCTTGGGTAATTTTAGATTTCTTTTTATGATTGTTTTGTTTATGATGGCTGATCTACTTATGAATTACTGTGAGTGATCTTTTTGTCAGGGTATATTTTCAAAAAATGAGGCTTCTGCAATACTTAATATGAGAACTTCATCTAATGGTGAATAATGCAATAATAGGAAGGTAGATACAAAGGAATCTCCTATTCAGTACAAAGGGCAGTATTGTTTAATCTCATAGATACTTTCTCAAATAGTTCCACTATGGAAAAACTTGTTGGTGATGATAAGCAATACTATCAGCTAAATCTTGAGATAGTCTAGACTAGAGTTATGCACATTTGAAATGCTAGTCCAAGAGATTTGAAATTAAATCCATATTTGGATGAATGATGACACAAGATGATTAAAAATTCATAGCAAAACACTGCTAAGATGAGGTTCACAACAGAATCAGAATGTGGCTTTTTCTTTCTGTAACTACATCTCCGATTATCTAATAGAAAGCACAAATGAGAAGTGAAAGTCATCAGGCTGGAGTAGCATTTGATAGAGAAGGAGTTGTATGTTGAGCAGAGGTAGGTGATGTATTTTCCATAGTAATGCTAGTTCTGATTTGAACATAACATAATGTAACTATTTAATAGCAAAGATAACTAAAACTGCTGTAAGCAATACTATTAGATAAATGTGAAAGATGCTAAGATTGAGCATGGAAATAGTCCAGTAATTCAGTAATTACCACAATACAATGTACTGAAGCAACAATCATTCCATGTTGTTATTCACAACCTCAGACATTAATTGAATAGGTTTTTTTTGTTTTGTTTTGTTTTGTTTTGTTTTTTTACTTAGGTGTCAACTTTTCCACTTTCAAAAATGTTAGAAGAGGAAGGAGGGACAATTTTTATTTATTTATTTATTTATTTATTTTGGTCTTAGAGGAGAAATATAGCTAAAGACAGAACTAAAGGCAGACTATCTGTTCTAGTGCAGAGAACTTAAGTATGCAGTACCCAGTAATTCAGTGGAGGTAGTCTGAACCCTTTTTAAAATTACTATGTCTGAGATCTGCTTATATAGATCTATTAGGAAAATATAGGATATCTCATTAACATCCACCAAAACAAAAAAAATGTTCCCCTGTATTCATGTGGCTTTGGACCACTTTGCTCACAAGAATATATTTCATTTTGAAATGGCCATCCTTGTTAGCATGGTCAATTAAGGAAGGAAACTGGAATGGGGATCCAGAATATTTTCATTAGCAATGCCCTAGTCTAGACTGAATGCCTAAGGATTCAGTAATGCAACTGTAAGTAAATGTTATTTATGAAGAACAATAAAACATTTGCTGTTTCCCTCTTAGTACTAGACTTTCTATGGAATTTCCTTTCAGTTAGACAATAAGAATTCATTTTATATCTTTCATAAATGTGAGAATCAGAAATAAAGGTTTTATTAAGCAAGCTTCAACTTGTCCATTTGATGTTTTACTATTATAGCATGAATTTCTTCAGAAGAGATATTAGATTAGCTTATCCCCAGTTAGGGAAGAAACTGATTAATGCAATGCCAGATCAAGGTTATTATATCAGTGATAAGAATCTTACAAAAAGCCAAAGGCAGACAGTAGTATTTGCATTTAATGAAACAGTGATTTTTATAATGTAGCTAACTAAGGGAAAGAAAGATCTTATGCCAATAAAAATCTCATCAGGTGATGGCTTCGACAGAGAATCTCAGTATCCTTGTCACCCAGAGCTGTCGTAAACAAACTACTGATGAGACAATAATAATAATTAACATAGTGTTAATGGGACATAGATGCTCACAGCTATTTTTGAGCTACAGTGTGCTGAACGAATGCCAGAAAGTGCATGTGGCATAACATCAGAACATGCTTCTTTTTTTCCATTTGCTATGGTAGCTGTTGGATTTCTTCTTATTCTCAGCAGCAAATCCTTGCTGTAATCTGATAGTATTCATTTTTGTCCTCAAAGAAACCACACATTGAATCAAAATATTTAGAAATACGTAGTGGATCAGAATCTCAAGTATTGCGCTTTCAGAAGGTGTCTGTTTTTTGAAGCTGGTCCACCGAGTCAAAATGTTTGCCTTCATTCAACAGATATAATATAGATCATAATTACTGATTAGCCCAATATACAAAATAATCTTTTTACTAATAAAGCTGATGTAAAAAAAAAAATAAATAAATCTTGAGGCAATTTAAATAACAAAAGACCTCAGAAGATTTCCTTTCTTCCTTCTTTCCATGACTTGAATGAGGGAGGCTTCAAACATGGGTATAAGTGGCCATGGATCATTTTTTGGCTAAAACAATGGGGTGTTTGACTGATAGTCCAGATCTATTCCCTCCTTGGGACTTTCAGCATGAATGTTAAAGAACTGCGGGTTTTTTTCTCTTCAGTCACTTAAGCAAATGATGAAACACATTACACTGAATAGACTTAGGAGATAGGCACAGAATACTAATGTTGGCTTTTGTCTTCACTAGTTATGCCACCGCACAATATCTAATAATAAAAAGAAATACCATTTCTTTGCCTTTTCCTTGTCAAGGTTCTACCTGTCTGGCATTGTCTCCTTGTAAAAGTGACTTAAATCTGTCCAGACACTACATCTTAACTTCTATTCTAATCCCTTCATGCTTCCTTCATGTCAGGTTCCCAAATTCCTATTCTAAACATGTTCAGACATCTCCAACCATTTATAAATAAACTGAGGAACAAATGTGAAATAAATGTAAATTGGCTGAGAGTCTTACCCTCTCAAGTGATCATACAGTATTGTGCTCATCCTTTGTCCTTAGTGTTCTTCCAATTTTTTTATGAACTTGGGCCTATTCCTTGCAAAAGCTCCCTATGCAAATAAAAAAAAGATTGACCTTGAGTTACAGGAATTCATGGAACATAACATAATTATTGTTATTCCAGTATTAGCAAATAATGTTAATATTTTCCTAAAAAATGTTAGTGTATTTGAGTATTTCTGAATTGTTATTTCCAAATTCTTGTCATAGCTGGAAAAGCTTACTTTTGGTTGCAAATATGTTTATTTCTCTTTACCGTTTTAGAGAAGTGTTGTATAATTTAAACACCTCTTAGGGAAGGTAGCAAAGGACAAATTTAAAGTGCCCAAATATATGTATTTTTTCCAAACGTCATGCTTTTTGAGTCCAGGCATATGATTTTTTAATATTAAATTTGGTGATATCACTGTTCCAAATCTGAAAACACCATTATATAAGAAATAATAACATTGGCATTCTCTCAGCCAATGAATAAAAGCCTCCTACCTGATCCATAATATGAAAAAAAAAAAAAAATTCATTAAATGTAAAGCATTTCTGATTCACAAACAATCTTTTTGTTTTGTTTGTGACACAGGTGTGTCCTGTTCCAGGACAGATGTTTCTCACTGCTGCAGGAATAATAAGAATTGACTTTTTTTGTGTGTGTGTGTGTCTGTGTTACTATGACCATCTAATAGCGACTTGAATCTAGATTTTGGAAAATACATTCTTAAAAAAAGAATTATTTTTTTGTTTGTTTTTTAATTTAAAAGTTATACTCTTAAATAAGTTTAAAATAACTCCACTTGAAGTCTACCTGGAGTACCTGATATGACAGTTCTCCTTAAAGAGCATTTATTTGGAAAATATACACTCATACATTCAGGAAAATGTTTCTAGTGTGCAGGATAGAAAGCACAGTTTTGCAAGACTTCAAGCTTCTACTATGATTTCAAGACATATCAGCAGACATGGAGATACATAAGACAACCCTAGTATAGTGCACAGCTTATACTATCCAGTGGTAGGGAATGTATGTGCAACAGTGACATCTCATTATTATTGTGTAATGCACGTACTGCTCTGTAAAGCACAAATTATACGGTGTGTGACAGATTATGCTGCATCTTGCACACATGCTACTGCTGCTCTACACTCCTCTAAGTTGTCCAAGTTTGGTCTTAATTGAATCGCGACTGTCCTGAGAAGGCATCTAGGTGACTTGTTTGTGAATCCAGCAACATGAAAGAACCACAGCTTTCTCTTGATGTCACCCACACATGCACAACAATTTGAAAGCAAGGCAGGTTTAGGCATGGGCCCATTTGCAAAGGATGCTGTTGATGTAACCGGAGACTAATGTGCAGCTAGAAGTTTTTTAGATCTTACAAACATATGGCACTTTGATTAATGTAAGTTGCATCAAGTCATTTTAAACATGATATCTTCTGTAATTTTATATAGTTAATTTAAATTAATTATTTTGCACTTAAAGAAGACATCACAAAATGATAGGTAACATCAGGCCTCTAGTTGACAAAAATCTGAATAGAGTACGTATACCATCTTTCTGGTGTTAGGTTAGCTTACAGTATTACCAAAAAGAATGATGTATGAGTTTCAATCTAGTACTATTTCTGGTAGAAAGCCAAAAGAGGTTACATGTTTATCAGAAAATATGTTGTTGTCCTTGCTATTTTTGCTTTATCTAAATAAACAATGCAAAATCATTATGTACTTTTAAGTTTCTTGCTAATAATGTTATTATTTTCAGAAATGTCCCCGATCCCACTTCTACACAGGCTATTGCAAAGGATTTTTGTTTCTTTTTTTTTATGAAAAATGAAAGTATATTTTTGTCTGGATTATATATATATGTTTTTTTTAACAAGATCAAGACTTTGAAAGAGATATAAAAAGCAATTTCCCTAAGGAAAGGTTTTATTTTATGGTTACCACTTTATAAAGTTAAACAAGCTACAGATATATTTCTTGGGAACTTCTTGGGAATTATCTCTTATAATTACTCAAGTGAAAAAATATTGAATCTATGGAAAAGTATAACTTTCGATTAGGCTTAAAAATGAGAGCTGATGAGTAGCATTATACAAGTCATTTGTTAACTCTTTCAACTCACACTGCTTGGACTTGTCAATATTTCACCCCTGCTACCACCTTTTTGCACAAATGGGAGTAGTTACTCCAGGCAAGCAGGTTGATACAGGATAAGCAGTGCAGCTCCTCAGTACCCTGAAAGATGGAGGCTTTTATTGATTTCTCCAGCTGTCACTACAATGCTATCAAATTGCATCTTGCAAACAAAGTTATAAGATGTATATGAATGCACAAGTGTGCATTAATGCTGATAGAAACCACAAGATCTATATCTCTCTTTGATGACACATGAGCTTGAAACAATATGACATTCTCCTTTCTCAGCCTGAACAGCTCACCGAGCTTGACAAGGGCTCCAACAGAAGACAAGCAGTTCTGCATCGTAAGGCTTTTGATGGAAGACATAAATGTACTGCTCTGTCTGACTGCTCTCTAAACATGCTAGAAAAAAATGACAGCTTATCAAAATTAAGTGCCATGTTGTTCATATGAAAACAAAACAAACATGATGAAGGCTTTTAGCAATGGGTACAGATTTAGTTTAGACTGTTTTCCAACACCTTGCAACTCTGCAATAATGATAGTTTACTCAACCAGTTGCTTGTGCATAAAGAGAATATTTTATTAGGCTGCAATTTGATAAATTCTTTTAAAAATCAATTTTCTTCTCTCGAAACAATACAGGATAGATAACTGTTTGTGTTAAAAAGATGGCTGTAAAATCCAGAGTGAATTAAGATAAATCTACTGAAAGCCCAAACCGTGTGTATTGCCTTTTGGAGCCCTTTGATTACATCAGTGACAGAAACATTCTTTAAATCCTGTGGTTACAAAAAAAAGTGGGAAAATATGATGTGGCATAACCAATGCTATTTCTGTCTTTGTTTATTGGCAGCTTAAAACAATTATTCTGAGAAGTGTGAATTTTCCCATTTTCACTTTGTAAACTCAAAAGAGCACAAAAGAAAAGCTACATGTATTGTGATAGATGCATTTGATTTTTCCAATTTCTATACTTTTCTGCTCTTTAATCTAAAATTGATTTCCTTCTGTAAGTCATTTTTGGTCTTCCCGTACTTATTTCTAGGCTGATCTTGTATAGTTTTATGTCTATATTATGAAGTATTTACTCAATTTTTAACATTTAAAATTCAAAAGTTTTTTCTAATCTTTAACTTAAGGGTATAATAGTATTTCTTAAAAACAAACAAACAGAATTTGAATATTTTTAAGTCCCACAAAACTTTTTTAGTAAAATCTAATGTTTGCCTTAGTTAAGAGAAAAACTGCCAGATTATATTGATATACTAATAATCTATAATGGGAAAAATTTGTAGTGAGTACATCCTTTTAGATAGATGTGTGAGCTTGAGATGTCTGGGTTATGTAATTTAAACATTCAGGGACTATTACACAAATCAGCAGCAAGACAGAAATCTGGCTATAATATTAAAAAACTTATTTTTGTATGCTCTGCAATGAAAAATGAGCAATAGGCCACATTATTTTCCTTTTTGTGTACTCTTCTTAATCCAGATCACTTCTCTAAAGTTTGTTTCCTAATGTTCTTTGTGTTGATGCTTGATTATATCTTACCTCCATGTTTTATTCCAGTTATCCAAAGTTAGATGATGTTGAGCACTGCAAATATTTTGCCATCATAATCATCATCGTAAATCATCGGCTATAAGATCTGTTTTGTGTTTAGAGGAATCAGCTTTTTTATTGACTGCCTTCCATAATTAATAGCACTTTACTTTGTAAATCAAATTAGCCCACTTTTTCTATAAAGATTTAGCGTGAGATCATTTTTTAAAACACTAAATGACCTTGACAAAAACAAGGGATCAATAACATGTTGATTAGCAGTTTGTTTTCAGTAATATTGGATGTTTCTCTCGTCGTTAGTTTTTCCTGTCGCAAGATTTGCAGAGGGTGAAGGTCATTGATACCTCCTGGCAATGCTATTTCCATAAACAGTTGATTCTACTTATGTCTAACACTGATGGATTCACTTAGGCATGCGTATAGATTTTGTTAATGCGTATTTTAATCTACACTTCTTTAAATTACAAGATTCTGGGGGAAGAATGCTTGTCAGCCATTTTGCTAGAAGTAAATACAGTTTTGGTTATGATGGGAGAGAACTTCGGTTCTGACTATTCTCTCAGATTTACTCCAGCGTTGCTGCGGCTAAAACCTGTGCCAGTCTCTGGAAAAATGTATTGTGTGTTGATAAAAGCAACAGATGTTGAGGTGTAGGTTCAGACTTCCTAAGAACAGACATTCCTAAGAACAGACATTAAGAACAGATGTTCTTAATTCTTCTCTGTTCTTACTCCTCATTTATAAATAAGAGCAATATATTTGCCATACTTAAAGGACTCAGTTAAAAAGATGATGAAAGATAATAGGTTAATGTAGGTTATGTAAATAGTCCAGTTAGATATAGGTACCTGTTCTAATTAATGACAAAATTCTAATTTTATCTGCTAGAAAATGGCTATATGGGACATTTGTCTCTTTCTTGGGTAGGCATTAGTCATCAAAATTTTTCATTGAATGAAAGAGCTTAAAAAAGCCAATCTAGAATATTCCTGACATTTACAGTCTTCTTAGACTTTGAATTTGGATATTAAATTTACTAGAATTTTCATAGGCTGTACTTTCCTACCTCTTTTTTAGATTCTTTCAGTGTAGATCCATGCCTGCAGTGGGAGCTCTAGGATATGAGAGGTGTTCACAGGGCCAGTTTTAGGCTGGCAAAGGAATTATAATCTTTTCAGGCTGAACCAAACCCAATTCTTTCAGCTTCTCCTCATTACCCAGCAAAAGCCCACCACACAACATTTGCAACTATCTTTTTCTCAGTTACATGGCATGAACTTGCAGATTTTGCTCAAAAGAGGAATTTTGGAAAATCAAGAAAACTTAAGTTCAGCAGCCATCTGCATGCCCCCAAGTGCTGAGCATCTCAAAGGAGTTGTAGTTTAAATGATTTTCTCCCATTTTCCCCCATGGTCTAAACACCTATCCAGGCTACATCTCTTGCAGTGCTGTGGGCTGTCAGGATGCTCTGTGTGAGTCTGGCTCTCTGTGTGAGAGGTGGCTGTATGACAGCACCTACAGCACCTGCCCGCTTAGCGCACTGCTTGTTTCAGAGAATGAATTCCACTTTCTCATATTATCTAAGCACAGCAGAGAAAAGCAAAAGAGTCTTGAAACTGGGCTCCCAGTGGTTACTTTGTGCTAAGAAATTTACATTGCTATTTACATCAACTTTAAAGCTATTTCCATCAGGAGGTTTTGTTACCAATATTTCTGACTACTGTTAGAACTTGTAATTTCTCTGTTTTGCTGGTGCCGTAGTATTGAAGAGACTGCTTATTTTCTGTTTTATCTGTAACATGAAACTTCTGGTCATATATCAATCAACTGAGAATGGCAATCAGCTCTGAAAATTCAGTCTTAACTGTTAACTATGGGTAACTTTGGGTATCTGTTCACGCCTCATCAGCAAAGCTCTGAAAAGAATTTGGCTTCCTGAGTTCCAGCATTTGGGTAAAATATTCAGCTTTAGACCCAAGAAATAGCAGTAATAGGTAAGATTAAATAAGAGTCTGTTTATGTAGAGCTCGGTTTTTTGTTTTTTTTTTTTTAACATAATCATACTTAAAATAATCAAATTGTTTTTTTCTCTCTGGCTAAATCAATAGAGAAAGAATATATGTTCCTTTACCAGCTACTAAGATATGAGTGGGTTATAAATGCCTAAAATAATTATCAAAATGCAGTTTGTGCCAGCACATACATTGCTACTAAGAGTATTAGTTCCTGCTCAAGGGGTGAAATAATTCTTTCAAATAAGTATCTAAAGGTTTTAGGTTTTTTAATGGTATTTAGGTTTTAGCATGTTTTTAATGTTATAGGAGATTAGGAGCATATTGATTGGATTCTATAATACACTCCACAAAAGCCAAAATGCGTTTTATGCATATTCTGTTTCTAATATTTTCTTATCAGCATGTTACGTAAACTAAGAAGGCGTAGCCTGCACAGGTGTACAGCCAATGAAAGACACTTCTCTATAGTTAAAAATGGTATAGTGTGTTTTTATGTCCAAAATATGGATACAGAATTAAATACTTATTTTTCACAGTGTAACTTGTCTTTGTCAGAAATCTGTAAGATAGCATTGCTAAGAAAGTTTTCATCTTTTAAAAGTTATAATAATGAAGAAATGTCAATAATGTAGTTGTCTGGATGGTTGTTCTATATATTTTTCAAATTAGCTAAATACAAGGTCAAACATCTGAAAATCACAAATCATGTAGATCATGTGGGAAATGGAGTAATTTATTTTAGAAAACACTGACTCTGGCTAGGACTAAATGCTTATGCCTGGTAATGAGCTGAATGGGAGCTTCTGAGGGTGATTCTGTGGCTTAGAAAGCAGATATGGCCCTTGGTTTATGAGCAGGAGAATCTTGCTTGTAAGTAGGAAGGTAACCACTGCTGTGGTAATATATACTATTCTAGTGTCCAGCCTTCAGAAAGAACATAGAAAATGGAAAAGTTTTCCCAAAAAGCTGCAGAAGTTGAAAAAAGTCACCATATAGCTGAATTTTGATCATTTATCATAAAGAGAAAAAAGTTAAAGTATGGGGCCATCACAGGAACTGTCTGTATGAGATGTCATTTAATTGCAAAGAGATTGTTTTAGTAAAGGAAGGTACTATGAGGCACAGAAGCTTAAAGATTTGATGTAGGAATGAAGAAATATAACTATATCAAAACAATACCAAAAGCAAAAAAATGCCCTTCCTAAAATGTAAAAACCATCACTAGTTTCTTACAGTGATATGAATCCTCAAATCAAAAGTCAAGAAATGAAAATCAAATCAAAAGTAGAGAAGGTATTTCTTTTAATTCTAATTTACATCTTGCATACTCTAGGAGGAGGGATGAGAACAACTTTTGCAAAATATTTTGAGAGGACACTTTCTATAATACTTCTCAGGTTTTCTATTCTGTGGCTTTGATGTCCTTGATCCATCCTTTCACCAGACCTCATTCTCTGCCAAAGATTAGTGCCATTAAAAAGACGTTGAGGCTCCACTTTTAAGATGTGTAAGCATTATTCCACACAAGAGTAACAGATATTTTCAAAATGACGTGCTTATACAAACCTAAAGTCTATCGATTTTCATTACAGTGCTATGTGGAGCAATCTAAAAAACTCCACCAAATTGAGTAAATTCCTTTAGGGCTGGAGCAAAGTTGTTAGAACATCAGGGCACCGCTGGGTGCTCTCTAGCTGTCACCTAGTGGTGATCCCAGTACCAACAGCTCACTAGGGACTGAAGCTGCATTTCAGAAATTACCACTGTAATGAAGTTCCGTTTGTCCTTTTTTAGAGCACTGCTGTTTGAGTTTAACCTCTGAATTTAGATGATCCATTAGAAAGATCAATTCCTTAACCTTTATTTCAGACTCTGTCAACTCTCCTTGTGATATGAGGACTGTTCGTCATTCACCTAAATGTGGCTGCAGTGCAGATAGACAATTCTAACTAAAAAAAAAAAAAACACCAAAGAAATGTTACTAATTATAGAAAGAATAGAAATCTCTTCAAACTACTTGTTTGAGACATAGACCCTATCCCTCCCTCACCTCTTTTCCTTTTCTATTCTTCCTAAAAATTCTTGAATCAGAGAAAAGAACCTGCTGCAGTGTGGCAGTTGTGGTCATGATTATTATGTATTTGTGTAACCCTCTGAGGAATGAGTATGAAGCTGCAGCAGTCTTCATGTGCACAATTTACAGTATGGACCCATTCACTGCAACTAGTAAGCAGGAGGTGTTTTTTAAAATTCTTAGAGTAACTACAGAAAAAGTAGTGTTTTACTTGCTGTGTTATGATAGTCTGTACTTTTATCAGAGAAAGTGTGTGTAAACAATAAAACTGAGTGCTCAGATCAGAGAGAAACTCTCCCTGGCGAAGAGCACAGCACAACTTCTGTGACCTGGGAGGAAATCCTTTTACAGCTCCGCTGTGCAAAATAAGAGAGCTTTCTTGTGCATTCCTAGGTAGAGGGAGGGAAAACCGTTTGGGTCTAGCAAACATCTGGTAGCTCAGCAATGACATAAAAGTGCTCATTGGTTCTGACAGCTGCCTGCTTCACAGCGGTATTTAAGCAGAAATATTTGAAACTGATTAATATGAATAATGAAGGATGATCTGTGACAGAAAGAAACTTCACCATAATTTAACTCATTAATAAAAAAAAGTTTCCTGTATAAGAAAAATCCTTATTTACAGTTTTCCTCATTTGCAGTACTTCATTTTTAATAACTTGACAGCAAATAAGATTTTTACAATAATTTTCTCTATTGGGCACTGTTAGTATTTCATTGTGAAAAAGGTTGAATGGGATGTCATTGTCCTTTAACAAGTGCTGCTGATGGATGTGGTCCATTTAAATGTACAACAGAGAGCTGAACTAGATAACGAACTTATTATTACTCTCTGAGGATTACAGGTTAGTCCCAGAGGAGAGCAGTAAGCCATCTACTGGCAGTATATCTACTGGCTAAACAATAGCCAGAAGGCTGACTGAAGATATTGATTTACTTTCTAGGCCATTTAGACCTTAATGGTGGAGAAAAGCTGAAGTGCTGTTTACTTTTCTGCCAGAATCGACCAAACAACCAGTCCATTTTTTACAGACTTTTGATTGATTTCGCTTAGAGGAATTAGAGGTGATTTATTTTTAAGCTGAAAGCAACTCGTAAATATATCCCGCTATACAGGTTCCCTGAGAGTAAATGTTAAGTGGAAATGCTTACTGAGAAATACTTTGCTGCAAATCAATGTGAGCAGGTAATACTCCTCGGTAGCAATAGTCAGGTGTTGGACACCTTTCTCAAGGGTGGTCAGGACTCTACAGCATGATGCATAGTAGTTTTAGAAGCCTCAACTTTTGTGAACTGGTACAAAACTGATTGCTCGGCTGAATTTGTGCCAGCTGTACCCTGCTGACTTAGTAAAGGGCTGTGGTGGTGGGAGCATAAGTGGTGCTCAAGGTCAGTAGTGAGCAGCTTTAATATTTGATGGATGACAATGGTAATTTGTCACGTGACAGTTCCCCGTGATACTTCGTACTCGCAGGAACTCTAGCTGGCAGAGGCAACTTGGAGAAGAAGAAGAAACAGGCTAAGATTTTGGAGTGAAGCATTTTCGAAATGGAACAAACTTCAAGAAATGCTGCTGAGCACACTGAGAGATGCAGACACAACTAAACACAACGTAATATACTCATTATTTCCTTGTAGGAAAAAAAAAAAAAAGATATAACCTATCTGGCAAAGGGCTTAGATTTATACAAGAGACTTAGGGTGTCAAGTATGTTAGCTGTGAATAAAAAGTCAGATTACCAAAATCAAAGGAAAAAAAAAATCCCTTGTATGTTCTGGTAGAACTTAAAAAGTAGAGCTGGTACGATAATAGTATTCCTACACAGAGATAAAAACCACAATTTTATATTAGTTAAAAACATAGTCTGTAATTAGTACTTAGGAAAACTCTGTAGGCATTAGTTCACTTGCAAAGAAATTTTTTTTCAGAAAGCATAGTGCAGTCCTGCCTTACCTTAACAGCCTCTTTGTCTCATGAAAGCAGTGCTGTTTTCACTGAACAGGTTTGGCTTTTTCCCTCCTCTCCACCCCCTTCCCTGAAGGGACTTAGATTTAGTTAATGTGCTTATCCCAGAAACATGTACCTGTTACCTGAAAACTGTAATTACAGACAATTCTGGGACTTGTACAAGAATGTGTAAATATGGATCTTTTCAATCTAAAACTTATATTTCAAATCCTATTTATGTATTATGCTATGTCCCCATACCATCCAAGTCATGAATTGTACTCTGATACATTTGATTCAACCTTGGCCCCATACTACATAGAATCATAGAATCATAGGGGTTGGAAGGGACCTCCGGAAGTCATTGAGTCCAACACCCCTGCTAAAGCAGGTTCTCTACATTTGGTTGAGCAGGAAAGCATCCAGACAAGTCTTGCATATCTCCAGCAAAGGAGACTCCACAACCTCTCTGGGCAGCCTGGTCCAGTGCTCTGCCAGCCTCAGAGAAGTTCTTCCTTGCATGTTTGTATGGAAATTCCTGTGTTCCATTTTTTGCCCATTGTCCCTTTTTATAGCACTGCACACCACTGAAATGAGCCTGGCCCCATCCATTTGACTCCTGCATTTTAAATATTTATAAACATGGATGAGATCTCTTCTCAGTCTTCTCTTCTTCAGGCTGAACAATCCCAGGTATCTCAGCTTTTCCTCATACGGGACATGCTTCTGGCCTCTAATAATTTTTGTGGTCATCCGTTGAACTCCCTCTAGAAGTTACCTGCCTTTTTTGAACTAAGAAGCCCAGAATTGGGTACAGGATTCCAGCTGTTGCCTCACCAGGGCAGAGTAAAGAGGAGGATCATTTCCGTCCAGCTTCTGGCCCTGCTTTTTTTTAATGCACCCAAGGGAACCACTGGCTTTTTTGACCATGAGACCACACTGCTGGCTCATGACCAACCTGTTGACTTCCAGGACACCTAAGTCCTTCTCTGCAGAGCTACTTTCCAACAGATCATCCCCTATCTGTACTGATCATCAAGTCATAGAATCACCAAGGTTGGAAAAGACTTCCAAAATCATCTAGTCCAACCGTCCACACATCACTGATATTTCCCCACCAAACCATGCCCCCCAGTAAGATACCTAAATGTTTCCTGAACACCTTTGGAGATGGCAGCCCATCCACTCCCCTGGGCAGCCCACTCCAGCACCCCACTGACAGGAAAAATAAATCCCTTTCTCTGGGCAAAATCCTAAACAAACGACTAAAATGCATTACTGTAAGGTAAGAGTTGTTAGGATTGTATTATGCAATAAAACAACAGTCAACCTTTTTAGTGCCGCTGTATTTGTGGACTGCTGCAAAGGAACTGCAAAAAAGCTTGAGAATCTCAACATATACGTCATCCTACTTCTTCACTCAGTATTACAACGAAAAATGATGGATTGGTCTGTGCTCCCAGTTGATAGACTCTGCTCAAGTGTTTGGTCCACCTTCTTTTTATAAAGCATGTCCTGTGTAATCAGCATGCTAAGCTTAGTGCATACTGCTGTGAAGGACCAAGCAGAAAATTTTACAAGATGTTTCATACGTGGTTCCTCTTAAATGTTTTTGTTTGTTAAGATTTGGAGAAGTTCACTGGCCCTTTCTCAGTAGTAACTTTGTAGAGCCATATTTTATTACTTTTCTTCAGACATAAAAAGTTTATTGCAGAATACCTTTTGCACTCCATTTTAGATGCTGGGCTTATATAATTTAATATACTCTTAAGATTATTTTTTTTTTAATTTTTTTTTAAGAAAGCCAAGCCTGCAAGCTACATTCTGTAATTTAAATACAGCTATTTGTGTTGGTGGAAATATTACCTGCAGTTCTCAGGAACTATAGTGATGCAGCATTTTTTATACTGATAATTTCTATTTCCTTATCAATATGCTCAAAATTCACAAAAAACTGTGCATGTTTTTTAACAAAAGATGTGCATCTGATGCTTTCTGTATAGCTAACAACTGTCTAGATGTACCAGTTTAATTTAGAGTTCTGTTTGTTTTGCCTTGTTACTTTTTAAATTCAGGCTATAGAATGACTGAACAGAAACAGAAGGCAGAGTACTTATACTTTAAATTTATTTTGAATGGCTTCTTTTGGCTTAGTTTATATAAATTAGAAAATGGTTAACTAAACTAAAATTATCAACTTTTATACCGCAATAGAACCCCAATTCTGCGAACATTGAAGTGCTTCATTTTATCTGTCTGTGAGTAGCTCCTTTGATTTCTGTTTCTTACGTTAAAAGCATACACCCTAAAATCTGTACTTCTTTGTTTAAATTTAGGAAGCCTTTTAAACCAGTGAGATTTTCAAGTCAACCAGTCTTTGGAATTCCACAAATTTGTAGAAATCAGATCAATGATTCTAAATGACAGTGTCCTTATTTACCACGTTTGACTTCCTTATCAAGTTTATGTCCTAAATTATTACTGACTTTAAAGCAAAGAATTATCTCTTCCATTTGTTTCAGGAGCTGAAAAGCAGTGAGTAAGGATAAGTCCAAAGAAATCTAAATCTGGTTTGTGGTGGATTTTTTTTTTTTTTCTTGCAAGTAAAGTGCATTAGGAAAGAAAACAACAGCTGGTAGCATGGAGCTGTGATAGATTTTAAAAAGCAGGGGTGAAGTAATGATTAGAAATGCAATATGGAGCTGTAGTATAAGAAGGAATGCTGAAGGCTCTGAACAAGACAAATAAAATCTAGGTAGAAGCACAGGTCTAATTACTAGGCCTACTTGATAGCTTAGAATTATCACCCATAGAGGTTGATTCCTCACCAGTTGTCTGGCTGCAGAAAAGAATCCTACTAGACATTGGTGCTAAATTTAACCACTGCTGTAGAATACAGCAGTATTATCCAAAAATTTTGCAGATTTCTTGGAGTGACGTTTGTGTATATCCTTGTGAAAAAGGAGATAGATCTATAGACATCCCCAAATCAGAATGTATATAATAACTGGAATAGAAGGCACATGGAGAACCATTTTATGGATTTATTTTAAGTGTGCTTTTGAAAAGATATTGATTTATTCTTGATTGCCCATATTTTACATTGTAGTGTAGCACAGGGATTAAAAAATAAGTGTTCAAAATGGAACATTCTAAAAAGTGAAACAGATGACATGCAGTTATATAGCACACGGGTGTTTGAAGACCTATTTGCTGCTCATCCAACAAGACTTCAGATGGAATGACTCTTGGTCACACAGCTCTATGCTGAGGAACAAAAAGCAGGCAGTGTGCCTGGCTTTACTCTGTCTCACCCATTTAGGTGCTACTCAGTGTAGAAAGTTTTGTATTTTGAAGGGCGAGATGATAAGTAGTTATAGTTGTAGAATTTATTATTTATATAGCTACCATGTGCATCTTCAATGCTGAGTTCTGATTTCTACTAAGTAAAGACCTTCTGTCACACTAAAATGCTTTCTGAAGTCTCTGTAGAAGCTATTATAGAGCAGCGTTTTTAACCACAGCTGATGACTGTGTTCAGTTTTCAGGGGAAAAAAAAAATGTTACCTAAAAATATATACTCTCATATAGACCACTAATGCTATTTCCAGGTTTCAAAACAATGTGGCCTTTTAAAAGCAAAAACTGCCATCCTACCCTAGACAATAGAAAAGGATGTACTGTTACTTAATATCTATGAACTTCTGTTTCACAAAGAAAATAAGGCTTGGCCTATGTGTTTCACATGTTTCATCTACCTGTTCTTTTGCATTGTCTGCACCTAAGAGCTGGCAGATGTGCTGTAACCATAATGTAGGAAATAAGAAGCACAGCTTTCTGGGTAGAAGGATGGATTACACGGAATTTTATCTGAGCTTTCTCAGTAGAGGAGACTAGAAAGTAGGAACAGCTGATGTTGGGTTTTGTATTTAAGGTGCTGTAGGGAATGCAGGTGGATTGGGTTGAATTTCAAGTTCACTTTCTGAGCAATTCTGTGTGGTAAGTTACTAAAAGTCTTATGAATTCGGAAGGTTAAATGTCTTGTCTCACCTAAGTACTTTAAGGTTAATGGTTTTTAAATTCTCATTCTGCAGTGAAAATGAGAAATATTGAGACTTCATTTATATTGTGGGGTTTTTTTAATTGCACTTTTTTTGTTGTTATTTTTTTGTTTCTATTTATGTGAATGTCCATTGAGACAAGACAGGTTTTCAATTTGAAATTAGACACTTAAACATAAGTTTCTAAGGGAGCTTGTGTACACGTGATCTAAGTGTCAATCCTCTGACTTCAGTGAGTTGAGAACCAGTTAGTATCTCTGTGAAGCTTGGAGAGCAATTCTGCCTACTCAGCTCCAGTGAATCACACCTTTAGTGTCATTCAGTTGATGTCTTTTATTTCCAAGGGGAATATGGCTGGCAAGTTCAAAGGCATACAGATATGTTCACACACCTAAATCTGATGTTAAACTGAATCACAGGCAAGCCAACTAATTCTTAGAAGTGATCCTCTCATAGAGGTGGAATCAGAAGGCTGTGAAACTTGAAAGGGATGAGGCTTCCTACACTCATAAATCTGTTCATTCAGTAAAAGCAGCTTTAAAGTCCTGTGTATCCCAGTCAGAGAGGCAGAGATGTTTAGTCCTTCTCCACTTCCATCAGACCTAAATATTTCTGGAGGAATTCTGAGGAAAACAGATTTTGTCAAAAAAAGATTTTCTCCTACACTGACTGTCTGATGTTTCTCTCATGCCTTCATGTAAGAGTTGCTCACTGTTCCTTTGCAACATATGATTGCTTACCTTTTTTCCTTTACTCCTTAACCTCATTTTTGCAGCCTACTTAGGAATGGCATAAAGCATGGTGTTTCAGGGGGATGTAGAGGTGGGTTTTTTGTTTTTTTTTTTCAAGAATTGAATAGCAGCATTGAGATACTTTGTAATTTCAGTGGAAGTTAGAATATAAATATTGGGTAGAGGAAAAGATAAAATAATTACATATACATGCCTACTTTACAGGGAAGTAAAGCTGGTTTATATATTTGTTTGTTTCTAAAACAGTTAACACTGTGCATGTGAAGCAGCCAATGAGGAATTACGCCTTGCAAACCTGTCTCTGAACCTCTGAACTGCCTTAACAATGGTCTCATTAATTTAAGTGCTACTCAGTGTTGTATCTGCTCTTACATACCCATATTAGAGGGTAAGAGAACAGAAAATTGTTTTATTCTTCTGACATTATTTAAAGATGAAATGTGAAGGTCTGTGACATTGCTCTGAGACAGTAGGTCTATTATAGGAGTTGTTTTTTTTCTTCTTTTCTTAACAGAATTTTGTTGGTTTCTCTAGTACAACCAAGATTGGTAAATGTGGAACTGTTTATAGGCTTTATTTTTGTTCATGATAAAAAATCCTCTTCAGATTAATGAATCATTGGTGCCTCAGCATCTGCTCCCTAGACTGGAGAATTTGGGAAAGAAGCCGAAGGGAAAATGAGGATAAAAATAAATAAAATGTTAAAAGCAGAGATCTTTATGATGGGAAATAGACACAAAGGATTTAGGAACTGTTACAGGAATGTTCATTTAGTGGAACTAAATGACAAATTAAATGAAGATACTTTTTAGGTAAACTTTTTAAGAAACTGAACTGTTAGGTTTTATTGGTTCTTACTAATAACTGTTTTTAAAACAGCATATGTTAAAAAGAAAGTGTTATTTAAATTGGCTACTTCTATCATAGACAAGAAACTGTACCCTGTTGCAGAAGAATATCATGTACACTGTTATCAGCCAGGTATCACGCTGTTTTATAATAGCTGGTTTTTATACCAGGTGCTGTAGGTTAATGTCCAACAATTTGTCTCGTTTCTATGACTTCAGGAAGACTATACTCTCATTTTCACATGAAGATCCTTTGGCACGTTGATACAAAACAGATGCTGTCTCAGGTACAACTCAAGTCACTGAGTTCCTGCTGTATTCTAGTACTTAACACAGAACTTTGAGGCTCTTCAAATGATTGAAGATGCTGTTTTTATTATGGTTATAGTACTTTTTATTCATGGCTTAGGATAAAATTCCTCTCCGTATGTTAGCGGGATTTACTCTCCCCTAGAATCTGTAGTGTGAGGAAGGTATGTGAAAAAGGCATTAGAGATGATACAATGAAAATAGGTTTCATAGCTAACAGCTGGAGAAGGTAGGTTATAGATAAGTCTGACAGTTAGGATGTTTTCTGATTACTGTGTTTCTCTGGTAGTCCAGAAAATAAAGCAAGTCCCTCCAATCTGGCTTTCTCTTGAAAACTTAGACAAATAACATTCTGATCAGTAGTCCTACAAAATCAAGAAACAGTGCATGAACCTTTGCTGAATTTGTCATACCTTTTGTCTGCAAATATCTAAATAATAAATGATGTTCAGGAACATCAGTCCCTGTCTACACTGTGTGGACTGACTGGTACTTATATCTGAACTGTTGTACAAAGATTTCAATCAAAATGGAAAGTTGGAGCTTGAGATAAGAAGTGGTAATAAGTGATGAGACACTCATTGAGGAGAAATAGATAATACAACAAAAAATACTTACAGAGAAGAGGAAATGTGTTTGTGATCAGAAACTTAGGAACGTAGAAATACCTATCCACTGTCAACCAAAAGGTCTACCTAGCCAGGTGCTCTTTCTGCAGTGTTTTCTGCCAACGAGTATAAGAGAAGAGGGTAACATAATAATATTTGCATATTCATAGTGGACTTCAGTGGACAATTCTTCCACGAATCTCTTAAATCATACAGATGTTAACATCCTGTTGCAAATAGTTTAGCATCTAAACTGCATATTGTGTAAAGAATCCTCTTGTTTGTTGTAGCTATTGACTCCTTGCTTCTTTTCACTGGTGTAACTTTTCCATGGGAAAGGTGGTGAGTAGTCATTCCCTATTCATTCTTTTTGTAGCAAACATGATTTTAGAGAGCTCTGTTGTATCTCCCACATTTATCACCTTTCCTGGCTGGGGAGCTTTTTCTAAAAAGAAAAAAATAATAATGATCAGCATTCACAGCAACATTCATGCAAATGCTATTAAACACTGATCTGGCACTTCGTTCAACTGTCTATTGTGAACCTTATCCCTGAGAGCTCATCACTATTTGCAAAATTAGTATTATTTTTCTTTTTCTTCTGTGCGTCACTTTAGATTTATCCACATGAAATTTCATCTGCATTTTTGTAGCCCAGTCACTCAGTATTGTGAGGTCCTTTTGCAACCCTTCATGATTTGTGTTTATTACTGAAAATGATCCAAATGTGTCCCAGAGTGGGTTCTTGGACAGATAGGAGAGCACAGCTGAAGGCAGAAGCAGAACTGAATGGGCAAGGGGAAAGATGGTGGTGACAGTTGTAGGCAGTTGGGAGAAAACAAGGTAGAGAATTGGGGCAGGTAGGTAGACAGCAGAGACTGCAGAACTGCTATGTTCAAAAGTGCAAGCTACCGTGCAAAACTGCATTGTAAAGCATGAGGGAAAAAGGAATCAAATGCAGCTTTGGAGTGGTATCTGTAGAACTAACAAGTGCCAAACAGAGACAGTCTCAATATGCTGCTTATTGATATAAGATTTTATGTGGTAATTTTCCAACTACTTGTGGTATCATTGTAGATAATGTGAAAATGTTGTAACTGTGTATTTTTTTACACAGTCTTTGCTTATGCTGTGTGCCATAAGAGATTAACACTTAGATTTGCCATAAGTACAGTTGGTAATGGGAAAAGGAAAAAATTGACAAAGATGTCTCTATTAAAATCATGCCAGTCACGCATAAATCTCTTATGGATGTGCATCTCCACTGGCTATTTCCTTACCTTTGCGTATGATTCATTATAAAGCAGAACAGGAATTATATGATTGTTAAGACAAAAGTGGAAAGAAAAGAACATTAGAAAAAGTCATACATTCTTATTAATATATATTATGTGCTGCAGTGAAATCATTTTTACCTAAGTATAAAATTACCTAGATAATAGATTTATGAACAGTGAGAAAAGATGGAAAATATGTTGTCTATCAGGAACTTATGTGAGAAAGATGGGACTTGATAAAAAAATATTCTTTATCTTGAATTGTGCAAAGCATCAAAATGTTTTTAGCAACATAATTTTTATTTATCAGATATTTTGTATTAATTTAATCAGATAAAATCCAGTGTTTCAGCACATTTTATTAGCAGGAACATAAAACACAATCGCCATGACTTACGATCTGCTGTAAATTTTACTTCTGTTAGTCTTCAGTGTGTGTTTCACAGGCTAGGACTCAACAAAACAAAAGCAGCAATTTCAGACAACTTAATAAGCTTTTCTAAGACCAGAGGAAAATAAGATGGTTAAGGTTAAAGGCGCTTTTATTCCCAATTGCAGAAACAGGTTGCTATAACTGTTTGTATTTCATTTGCTCCTTGGTGCAGAATTTTTATTTTTCGTCACACTGGGAAACAGCACTAGAGCTTGTATATTGTTCTTATCTAAAATGCTTTGTGAAGATTCAAACTCTAATAACCTCTTAGCCACAGGTTAACACAAACAACCAAAAGTAGTTTACTGCCATAAATTTGACTTTTTTGTCCCCCCATATTATTTCATGTTTTGTGGCATAAATGAACACAATCTGAATTAAAATAAATAATAATAAACCTTCCCTAGAACTAAATTATTCTCCACTGTATGCTACATGGATATCTATACTCTGATGTCTCTGGTAATAGCTACTATCAGTGTCAGAATATTGGAACAGATATTCAGCTTTTTTTGCCCAGTATGATGTTTCCTGTGCTCCTAGTTTCATTTTCAGACTTCATTATTTTCAGACTTCGGATACGTGTGGTTTTACTTGGCCCTTCTTTAGGTTTATTTTTTTTCTTCCCTTTTCCATTGTATCATCATTTTTCTTTCAGCATTGCAGAACTTCAGTGCTGTTTCAAATTAAGTTCCTATCTTATTCTTCTCCTTTGATTCCTCATTTTCCCTGATGATGATCTCCATTTTTTTTCTACATATACCTGTCAAACACTTTCTCCCCTTGGACTCTTCATGGTTTCTCCACAGTGGAAATATGTGTCTATCACACCTCCATATTTGCACACTTCTCTGACATTTCTGATCCTTTGCAGAGGGTGTTTTACGCATTTTTTTTCACTTTTCCATGGAACAGAGGATAAAAGAGTGGTCAAGGGAGATAAAAGATCCAGAGAGTCATGTGGGCCCTGAGCACCTTCTGGAAATGTGATGAATGGGATGATAAGCATTCTCTCTTTGGAATTCTTTCTCCTTTGTTGTTTCTTTCCCCATGGATTATTATTATTTTTTTTATTGTGTTCTGTACACTATTGTTCATAAACTCTACTCTTAGAATGAAAACTTTATGTTAAGAGATTATGCAAGTTTATGATATAGCCTGAGACCAGCCCTTGACGTTTTCTGGCAAACAAATATTCCTTTTGCAATGTAATTGCAGTAGTTCAATAAAAATATTTTGAGCAGACTGTGCTTAGGAATTTGGGGAACCAGTATAGCTTATGAAGGAAACAAAGTGCTATGTGTTCAGGAGCAGGTATTTCTGCACAGATTTTTGATAGGGATTGATTTCTAACAGTGCGTTTTTTATGGAATGTAACTTTTCAAGGAATTGGTCATAGTATAGTTAAATTCTATATGTATTTTACACAGATGGCTGGAGGTATATTATGGCAAGGCCATCTTTATACTAAATTTAAAATCTCTGCTTTGAAAGTGCAGCAGTATCAAAGTAGTTCTAAGTCCATGTTATCAAATGCAATTAATGTAAGTGAATATACATGTTTTCCTTCATTTGTTTTTAAAAAATGGTCCAGGCATTTCAACTGAAATTTTATAAAAATTTGTAAAAACTTCAATCATATGTTTCCCAGTGTAGAAATTGAAGCTTGACACTGCATAATTAAAAAGTGGAAATAAATATAAATAGTAGGTATATGAATAAGAAATGCAAGTTCAAAAAAAAAAAAAAAACAAAACAGTAGACACTGTCATAAACTAAAAAATGTAACAATGAGTGATTACCCCCATCTCTAGTCTCTTAAATCCAGAATATGGCTTTTTTTTTTTGTATTAAAAAATATTCTTTTTTTAATTGTCTCACCTCCTCACCACCTTAGCATTCTATTGCTGAGCTATTGTTCCACACATTCTGATAGTGTACATACTGTAATTAAGTATATGTGCTCTTCAGGTGCAGAATAAAGTATTTATGACTTCCATATTTAGATACAGGACAATTTTTCAATTATATGCCCCATAATTGCTTAATCAGAAAGGTTATATAAAATAGTTTTAGCAGTAGGGGGGTTTTTGATTAACTGATAATGGAGCAAGCCCATATCACAGTTTATTTTGATCATTTTGCCTTGATTACCAAACCTTAGCTTGAACTTTTCCAAGAAACATCTCCAAGTTTCTAAATCTGATACTTATCTGCAGTAAGAAGTGCTGTAAGAAATGGCAGTATTAGCCCTTCCATTCTCTTATGCTGATTTGTTTCATCCCTGTTTAAGAAGCTCATTCCACTTAACAGAAAATTGACTAGTGCTTTACCATGTGGAACACTGCCAGCAGAGAAAGTATTTAGGCTCTTGAAGGAAGTTTGGTTTTGTTCGTGCATCCATAGACAGTATATATTTTAACATACTGTAATCCAATAGCAGCATTAGATGGGATTGGGTCAGCCTTTAATCATGATTGATGTTTTATTTATATTGCATTTTCAAACAAGAAGATGTTTAAGAGTTTAGCTATGCACTTTGAAGCATATACAAAAACACTTTCCTGTAAAATTATCTATTCCCTTTCCTATTCCTAACACAAAAAAGTGATGTAAAGTGCTACTGTATAGCATTTTTTTAAACTGAAATAGACTACATCTTTTAGTAAAAGTTGGAACAATTAGAAATAATCAGCTGCTCTAGGAAAGAAAAGTAGACATGACAACATCCCTTGAAGTATTTGCTGTAAAAATAATGACTAATCTTGTTTAAGAAAAGTTTAGTATAATTTGTCTTTATTTCTTTACAGTTACCTGTGCCTTGTATGTGTACGAAAAGATTAACTACAGCTTTCTGTTCAATAAAATTGTAGTTCATTTGAATAAAATTACGGGTAAAGGGAGTTGGTAAATACTTCAGAAAATAATTTCTATCTATATCTATCTTTGTACTGGAAAATTTGATAGAGGTTTAGTTAACTAAGGAAAGGACAACAGGCTCACAAGGCTACAATTTTCTAGTTAAACTCTTACAGGGTGCATTACAATGACAAGAAATACATCTGCCATCAAAAACTCACGTGATGAATGCACTTAATCTTCTGTCATCTAATTCTACAAGGTTTTTATTTATAGACATACACTTTCTAGTAAACCACTGTCAGTGCTGAGTTTTGATTTTTCTATACTCAAAATACATGAATTTGAAACTATAGACTCTGGACAGTGCTAAGATATTGTCTGTCTGTTTTATCTCTGCGCAAGTCAAAGACTTTACTATATACAGTGTTAAGAAGCTGATATAAAGTAGGCTTTCCAAAAAAGAAAAGATCATAGAATCATATATTGCCTTGGGTTGGAAGGGACCTTAAAGCTCCAAGCCCCATGCTATGGACGGGCTTGTCACCCACTAGATCAGGCTGCCCAGTACCTCATCCAACCTGGTCTTGAACATCTCTGGGGATGGGACGTTCACAGCTTCTCTGGGCAGCCTGTGCCAGTGCCTCACTACCCTCTGAATGAAAAATGTCCTTCTAATATCTAATATAAGTCTCACCTATTTTAGTTTAAAGCCATTCCTCCTTGTCCTATTGCTGTCAGACCATGTAAAAAGTCAGTCCCCGTTCTGATTAGAAGCTCCTTTTAAATACAGGAATGCCACATGGATGTCTCCCTAGAACCTTCTCTTTTCCAACACAAGCCTAGGTCACTCATCTTTTCTTCACAGGAGAGGTGCTCCAGCTTTCATCTTCATGGCCTTATCTGGATCTGCTCTTTCTGTTCCATGTCTTTCTTGTGCTGGAGGCCCCAGGCCTGGACACAGTACACCAGATGGGGCCTTACAAGGGCTGAGTTGAGAATGACCGTCACCTCCCTCATTCTTCTGGCTTTCTCTCATTTGTTGCAGCCCAAGATACTGTTGGCCTTCCAGGCTGCAAGCACACGCTGCTGGTTCATGTCAAGCATTTCATTCACCAGAACTCCTAAGTTCTTCCTAGCGGAGCTGCTCTAAATTAGTTCATCTCCCAGTGTGTGCACGTATCTGGGATTGTATCCCCTTGCACTTGGCATTTTGAATCTCATTAAGTTCACGTGGTTCCACTTTTCCCAGATCCCTTTGGATGGCATCACTTCCTTCTATTATAATCAGCTACATCACTCAGCATAGTGTCATCAGTAAACTTTCTGGGGATGCACTTCATCCCATTATCTAGGTAATTGATAAAGATATTGAGGAGTACTGGCCCCAAGGTGGACCCCTGGAGGACACCACTCATCACTGGCCTCCACCTGGACGTAGAACTGTTGACCTCAACCATGTGGCTATGACCATCCAACCAATTCCTTATCCACTGAATAGGTCACCCTTCAAATGTATGTCTCTCTAATTTACAGATAATAAAAGATACTTTATTTGTGGTTTAAAAATAATAATGATGGCATGAAGAAATGCTCTCAAGGTAGCTGGTGTAAAATAGTATCAAAATAAATTACATAGTATTTTTCTGCAGTCCTAAATCAGTTTTTTTTCTAGTTCTCATTATTGATTGTTTCTGTTAGAAAGTAACAGGAAAATAGCAGCATCCAGATTTCTCAGAAGGACCCAACAGTACTTTGTTCACCCTTGTTTAAATATGAAAGGACTATACATCTTTTTAATGTACATTTGTGTAAATAGAGCAGTGCTAAAACATCTGCAGGTGTAGAAGGAACCTACGTAAGATCAATTCCACTTGCAGTCTCTTGTGTGGAAGCTGAGTTGGACCTGGGCTCTTCTCTTAGATGGAGCTATTTTGAGAATTTCATTTACCCTAGAGCAGAATGGACAGAATCCATCTTCAGAAACTGTTTCCAAACATACAGATTTTCTGTGCAAAAACTTTTGAAATATTGGGTTTTGTTTTTTTTTTTTTTTTTCCCCAACAGAAATGTGTCCCTTTCTCTCTTATTGTTCCCCTTTCTGATTATTCGTATGTCTCCCGCCTCAGGCTGTACATCCTTGCACATCTCTGGAAATGACCAGGAGTTGTTAAGTCTCGTACCAACGGGTCTCTGGGATTATCCAGTACTGCAGTGCCCCTTCCCCCTCTGCGTAGTTGTGACTGTAAAAGCCACTAAGCAGATTTTAAGAGCCACTAACAAGTCTTATGTTTATATAATCCAAAATACATATCAAAGGTAGAATTAGTACTTTTGCTGGCATATTTGTCAGCCATCCATGCCTGCATTTCACTTTTTGCTTCTGCCTCAAGCAAACTCAGTTATTTTCAAGTTCCAAACATACTGCACTGTGTTTGTATTGGAGAACAATTTATAAAGGTGGGTGCACTGTGTTCATATATGATTCCTAGGTGTGAATAATGAATTCTGAAATAACTAATTCTAATCTTTTTTTTTTGTATTTTATTTAGCTTCTCATTTTGTTACAGAACAATAATTGCCTATGAGAGTGAAACAAAACCACAAATATTTATTTGAAATGTTACTGCTGGTGTCCTGATTGAACTGCATGCAATAAATCTGGTAAAACAGAAATGCAGTCTTTATGTATTTGAGGAGAAAAAAATTGTAATCTCTGCCTGCTGTCATGATAAACTAAGTAATTTACTAGCGTTTATGAGGGCTGCTTTAAAAGTAATGCCTCCTATTTTATTATGTTGGCCCACATTGTGAAAGGTAGATGTTGGCAGCATGGCAGAAGAGGTTGAACCTTTCCGCTTATAATCTATTACATTTGTTGCTGTGTGATAGATGGCAGCAGAGGGGCAGTATGACACAATGGCATCTGACATGGAAGTGTGGATGAAACAAAGGTGTGGAATTGAATTCCTCCCTGTGGAGAAAACTGCATCCATTGATATTCATCAACACTTACTGAATGTTAAGGGTGATTGAACAGTGGATGTGAGTGCAGTGCAGGTGGTGTGTTTAAGCAATGGCACCATCATAGCAGCTGTGAAACACTGGGTCACCTCTACTGGTACAGACTTTTATAAGCATGGCATGTAGGCTCTTGTTCATTGTTGGTGAAAATGTGTAGCTATTGTGAGTAACTGTGCTGAAAAAGAGTGTTTTGGAACTAAGAATTTGCTCTATCAAATAGTGTTATTATACTCTTTCTAGCTGTTGTAGTTTCCATGGAAATAAATAGAAGGCATTACTTTTGGAGCAACCAATGCATGTTCTGTTTTATTTTTCTGTTGAATCTATTAATGAACTTCAAAATACAGATTCCATCACCTATTTAAAATGTGTTTTTGAGTTAATTATCTGGTAATACACCTCTCCTACAGCAAAATGTCTAAAGATTGTTAGATCTTGAATTTTTATTTTCTTCAAGTATCTCATCTGTCATCATGAGCAATTTACCATTACCTTTAGCTAAGGTAAGGCAAGCTGCATTTTTGTCTTGGCTCTTCTCCATGGTGGGAGTGCCCTGCTTGCACATTTAGTGCTCTGTGAGATAGAGATTTTAGCCATCAATCAGAAATCATATAGTAGGTGTAAGACATGAAATAAAATCGATACATTTTTCTGAAGTATGTCACTAGTTAAGTGACAAAAAATATTCTGATAGTCACTGAAAAAGAAAAGTCAAAGGTACATTTGAACCTGTCAGTTCAACACATTCTTGTTATCCCTTTAGGGGATATCATACAACTTGACACCAACATTTAAGCTTTGAAAATTATGAGCTCATCTATTTCAAATGGGATGTCACATGTTCCCAAACCTTTGCCATTACTTATAATGGAAGACAGGATGATCAGTTTTGTCACATATTGATAGTGAATAAGATCTTTTTTCTTTTTTCTTTTTTTTTTT